>PVIA01001546.1:0-270467 GCA_004024845.1 Tonatia bakeri | reverse complement strand
GGGGAGTGAGGGGGGAAAATGGGCCAACTGTAGTTGCATAATCAATAAAATAAAGAATTAAAAAAAAAATCCTTGATATCTGCCATGATAGGTCCATTCCACTCAACACTGAGTACTGGGAATACAAGAATGAGGAAAACACAGTCAGATGGGAGCCAGATCTTTTGTTATACAATTACATACACAAATGTAACCCCCCACTACGGTGCCATGACAGAGAGGAGCAGGGTGTGACGGCCCCTTCCGGGGCTGATCTGACTTGGTCAGGTGATCCTGCACATCCCGAGTGTTTGCACTATTGTGGGGTCTTGCCCGCATTCTCCTCTTTGTCTAGAGCATTACCTTAGATCTCAGCCCCCACCTCATCAACCAGCATTATCTTAGCTTCTGATGAGGCTGGAAAGCCAATCAGTGACTTGAAGGGGTGACTGGAAAGTGTGCCTCCCAAACTGTGGGCCCAGAGTGCGTGAGCTGAACCCTTCCCCCAGGGACCTCCTGTGAAAACCAAATCTTAAAGGACACATCTAAACACAATGGGACCCCTTGGAACACTTCAATATTTTAAAATTTAATTTAATTTTATTGTGCTAAAATACACGTAAAACTTACCATTTTAATCACTTTTAAGCATCCGGTTCAGTGGCATTAAGTACATTCACACTGACGTGTAACTTAGCATAATGTCTTCAGGGTTCATCCATGTTGTGGCACGTGTCACAATTTCCTTCCTCTTTAAGGCTAAATAATATCCCCTGCTACCGATATGCTGCATTTTGTTTATATGTTTATCTGTCAGTAGACACGAGTTGCCTTCACCTTTTGACTGTCATTGAGTAGTGCTGGTATGAACATGGGTGTGGAACTATCTGATAGAGACCCTGCTTTCAATTATATTTGCAAATATACTCAGAAGCAGATTGCTGGATCAAATGCTAATTCTATGTTTGCTTTACTGTTTATAATGTGGTGTCATGCATATGGTGATCAAATTTGATTTTTACAGCAGCGCTGGGAGGTAAGTAAGCATTAGGATGTTCTGTGGCTCTGAAAACTGGTTTGCCCAAAGTGAAATGGTAAATGGAAGTGTCCTGGCTTGGAACTTGGTTCTGTCTGATTACTCACCATTAAAAATGGTCCCAATCACATGCACCCTTTCCAATGTCCTTCTGATTGTAAGCAGCTTGGTCCACTACTAGCTTCTACGCTGACCAGTCTGGCCAGGTGTCACTGCGGCTGGGTCCATTTCCCATGGCAAGGATGGAGGCTGTGTCCATGGTCCCAGAGACAAAGGCTTCTCCTTTTGGCTCGTGTTTCCCTCTTTCTTCAGCTCTGTCACCTGAACCATGAGGATCTGGTGGCTCCTGCTTGCCACTGGCGTTGTTGGCATAGGGAACGTGAACTCACAGGACACGTGCCGGCAAGGGCACCCTGGTGTCCCTGGGAATCCTGGTCACAATGGTTTGCCTGGAAGAGATGGACGAGATGGAGCAAAGGGTGACAAAGGGGATGCAGGTACTTACCACGTGGTGGCCTTTAGCTACTGTTCCATTTATTCCTCCTTTTTCCTCATTCATTCATCCATCACCTGTGTGGTCATTACCTACTCACTCATTCACCCACTGCTCAGCAAACACTATTGAAGGCCTGCTCCATGCCAGATTTGGGCTAAATGCTGATGTATAGCACAGGGCAAGACCAGTAGGAACTCCATCCTCATGGACTTTCTCATCTCATGGGGAAACCCTGTTGTTAGCTACCATCTCTGCTACTACAGGACCATTTTCAGGAGTATTTGATCGCTTAGATCTTCCTGCCTTAGGTGACAGGTATGATGGATCTTTGGCACATGGGGCTTTGAGAAAGACCCAATTGCTAAGTACTTGACCAAGAGCACCCAGCTGCAGTGCAGGTGAAGAGTCAATGCCTTGCCATGCTGTAAGGCAGATGACACATAGTAACAGAGAATACAAAAATGGACATACAGCTGCTACTCAGGGATCTACGCCACGTGTTGGAACCTACCACAGGTCTGGGGGATTTGGGGACAGGATCCAGACCCAGGAAAGGAGGTTTGCAAAAGCCAGGATGTGGGAGTGGTTTTCTTTTTTTTTTTCTTTTAAAGATTGTATTTATTTATTTTTAGAGAGAGGGGAAGGGAGGGAGAAAGAGACCGAGAGAAACATTAACGTGGGAGAGAAACATTGATGTGAGAGATAAACATTGATTGGTTGCCTCTTGTACATGCCTCAGCCAGGGACTGAACCTGCAACCCAGGCATGTGTGCTGACCAGGGAATCAAACCAGCGGCCTTTAGCTTTGCAGAACGATGCTCAAAAACTAAGCCACACAGGTCAGGGTGGGAGTGGTTTTCATAACACCAACTGATAGGTTTGGGTTGTTTTTTTAAAAAATATTTTTATTGTATTTTTTTTCCTTTACCATTTAGTCCCTTTATACCCCCTACTCCTGCCCCAGCAATCACCACACTGTTGTCCACATCCATGAGTCCTTTTTCCTTTTTGCTTAATCCCTCTACCCTCCACCATCTCGCCCCCTTTAGCTATCATTCTGTTCTCCATCTATGAGTCTGTCTCTAGTTTGCTTGTTAGTTCATTTTGTTCATTGGATTCCACATATGAATGAAATCATGTGATATTTGTTTTTCTGTGACTGGCTTATTTCACTTAGCATAATGTTCTCTAGGTCCACCCATGTTCTCACAAAGAGTTAAATTTTCTTCTTTTTTGTGGCTGAGCAGTATTCCATTGTATAATTGTTCCATAGTTGTTTTATTCACGCATCTACTGATGGGCACTTGAGCTGCTTCCATATCTTGGCTATTATAAATAATGCTGCGGTGAACATAGGGCTGCTTCTGTTCCTTCGAATTAGCGTTTTGAGTTCCTTTGAATATATTCCCAGAAGTAAAATTGCTGGGTCAAAAGGCAGATCCATTTTTAATTTTTTGAGGTATCTCCACACTGCTTTCCACAGTGGGTGCACTACCAGTCTGCATTCCCACCAACAGTGCAAAAGGGCTCCCCTTTCTCCACATCCTCACCAGCACTTGCTGTTTGTTGATTTATTGATGATAGCCATTCTGACAGGTGTGAGATGGTATCTCATTATGGTTTTAATTTGCATTTCTCTGATAATTAATGAAGTTCAGCATTTTTTTCTTATATCTTCTGGGCATCTGTATGTCCTCTTTGGAGAAGTGTCTATTCAGGTCCTTTGCTCAAATTTTTAATTAGGTTGTTTGTTTGTTTGTTTGTTTTTGGTGTTGAGTTTTGTAAGCTCTTTATAAATGTTGGATATTAACTGCCTATCAGATGTATTGGTGAATATCTCCTATTCTGTGGGTTGTCTTTTCATTGTGCTGATGTTTTACTTTGCTATGTAAAAACTTTTTAGTTTGATGTAGTCCCATTTGTTTACTTTTTTTTCTTTTGTTTCCCTTCCCTGGGGAGATATACCTGATAAAATATTGCTACTAGTTATGCAAAAGGAACTTGAAGAAGAAAAACAAACAAAGCCCAAAGTGAGTAAATAGAAGGAAATAATAAAGATCAGAGCAGAAATAAATGAAATAGAGTAAAAAAATGATACAAAAGATCAATGAATCCAAGAACTGGTTCTTTGAAAAGATAAACAAGATTGATAAACCTCTAACCAGACTCATCAAGAAAAAAAAAGAGAGCAAACCCAATAAGTAAAATCACAAGT
The DNA here is from genome assembly GCA_004024845.1 of Tonatia bakeri. Lineage (NCBI taxonomy): Eukaryota > Metazoa > Chordata > Mammalia > Chiroptera > Phyllostomidae > Tonatia > Tonatia bakeri. The sequence goes on along the minus strand of PVIA01001546.1, from coordinate 266,741 downwards.
GAAAGAGGAGCGATAACAGCTGGCACCAAAGAAATACAAAGGATTATAAGAAAATATTATGCCAACAAACTGGACAATCTGGATGAAATGGATAAATTCCTAGGAACATACAATCTTTCAAAACTAAATCAGGAAGAATCAGGGAATCTGAATAGACAGATCACACCTAGTGAAATTGAAGCAGTAATCAAAAAATCCCAACAACAAAAGAAGCCCTGGACCAGTTGTCTTTACAGGTGAATTTTATCAGGCTTGTTTTTTTGTTTTTGTTTTTAGATTTTACTTATTTATTTTTAGAGAGGGGAAGGGAGGAAGAAAGAGGAAAAGAAACATCAATGTGTGGTTGCCCCTACTGGGGTCCTGGCCCATAACCAGGCATGTGCCCCAACTGGGAATCAAACTGGCAACTCTTTGATTCTCAGGCCAGCACTCAATCCACAGAACCACACCAGCCAGCACAGGCTTGGTTTTTGAATGGGGTTCTTGAGCCCTGGTTTGACCATCAGCATAATGATCCCTCTGGGTTCAGGAAGAAAACATCAAAAATTCTATTGACATTTTCAAAGATAAATTTAAGAAAAAAATGAGCTTTTAAAATATTTAATACAGGTATATATCGTTTTGTTGTGCTTCACAGATGTGCTTTTGACCATTGAAGGGAAGACCCTCCACCAGCAAAATAACACCTTGCTTTATTGTGATACCCACTTTTTATCGCAGTGGTCTGAAACTGAACTGGTAAAATCTCTGAGGGATGCCTGCATGTGAATTGGTATGGGTGGCCCCAGTGGGTCCATTTGCAGAGGGACATGTGTTATTCAAGGACTAAAATTGTCCTGTGGGAAGAGTGGGATCCCCACAGTGCAAACAGGTGGGCTGGGAGCCCTCACACCGTCATCCACTGCCTTCAGCGTAAGGTGGTGTGTGCAGTTGTGTGTGCGCAGCCAGGGGCTTTTCACACTATCCTATCAAACCATTGCAAACAGACAGGTGCCTAAACTACTCCTGTCCAGAGAGTGAAGATCGATGGTGGGCTTGACAAGACAAGCACTAAAGACTCACACAAAAGCAGCAGCACCGTCGTTCCTAGTGTCAGTGTGAACTCTGCAACAGCACGTTACCAGGGAAAATAATGACACACTAGTCAGATCTGACAAGAAAGTCCGTCAAAACCTAGAAATTAGCAAGACTTAGGGGACGTGAGTTTACATTTACATTCATTAGTGTGAACCTCATCCTAACTGTAAGCTACACCATGAGATACCGGTTACGAATAGGAAGAACCTCAATCAATAAGACGTTTCAGGACTCTGCGTGCCATGTGCACACACTGCACTGCCATTTTTTCTCAGCCATTCACTCAGTGTTACACTAGAAAAACCTCCAAACTTAATGATAAACATTTAGAAGGCTCTTCTGATATTTATTAATCATATCAGAAGATTATATATTCCTATGTCTATATTAAAATGATTGAAAAATACTCAGAAGGCAGTGTCAGAATGAACAAAATTATTTGCCAGGAAATGCTATTGGAATATGGATTTTTAAAAAGCCTTTGTTAGGTTTGGAAAAACAAGTATTAGAACAAATACCTAGTACAGGAAGTCTGCTGTGCAGATGAGTGAACATCCAGGTGTTTTTCTTTCCCTACTCATGGCATTGAGTGGTCTTGGGCATTATTGGGTGGGCTGCATGAAGCAGACGGGCACCAGGAAGCAAGGCCATTTCTCTTCTACTGTTCCCCTGCAAACCTGCTCAGTGGACTCTCCTACCTGATTGCCTCCCCAGGAAGTCTACATCACTTTTAGGCATTAGACTTGTCTCATTTCTGGGTTGTAAAGTAGCCCAATACTAGTTCATGGCAACACCTCAACCTTAATGAAATCCTTTCTTCTCCTCGCCCACTGGTACCATAGAGAGAGAGAGAGAGAGAGAGAGAGAGAGAGAGAGTGTGTGTGTGTGTGTGTGTGTGTGTGTGTGTGTCCATGCGGGCGTGCGCGCGCCCGTTCAGGCTGCATCCCTGTCTTCCTGATTCTTCCACCTTTCACTTCCATTCTCCTTTCTCGGGACTGCTTTGACTCCATAGATGGGGCTAAGAAGGGAAGAAGAGGTACAAAAAGATATTACATATTCAGTGCTATTGAAATCTGGCATTGGTGCCCTCTGAGGAAGATATGACTCAATGATGGCTCTTCTCTTATGAGATTGTTTGGGGTTCTTTGTGGACCCCCTTCTGCACCATTTCTTAAAATGGGCAATGTACTCATTGCCTCACTGCATCTGAAACTCCCCCAGTCTCTTCACATACTCTCTTGCTGTTGGAGTCCCTTTGCTTGGCAGCAGTTTTTGGGAAGCTAGCCCTTATAAAACATCTCGAGCCTAGCTTCTCTGGATACACCCACCCAGCCTGCACAGCTTGGGACCTGTGCCCTGCCAGACTCTGAAAGTGGTGGTCATTCCCCATGCCACTGTCTGCTTTGCTCTGCCATTTAGGCAGCTTCATTTGGTGGCTGCTTCTCCTCCTCCTCCTTCTTCTCCTCCTCTTCCTGCTCCTCCTCCTTCTTCTCCTCCTCTTCCTGCTCCTCCTCCTTCTTCTTCCTCTTCTCCTTCTCCTCCTCCTCCTCCTCCTCCTCCTCCTCCTCCTCCTCCTTCTCCTCCTCCTCCTCCTCCTCCTCCTCCTCCTCCTCCTCCTCCTTCTTCTTCTTCCTCTCCTCCTCCTCCTCCTCCTCCTTCTTCTTCTTCTTCTTCTTCTTCTTCTTCTTCTTCTTCTTCTTCTTCTCCTTCTCCTTCTCCTCCTCCTCCTCCGCCTCCTCCTCCTCCTTCTTCTTTTCCTTCTTCCTTTTCTTCTTCTTTCTTTTGTTCTTCCAAAATAAAATAAATAATAAAAATTATAATAAAAATAATACAAGCAATCATTTCCAACTGCCCACCCTCCCCAAAAGAACCACCACAAAGTCCACCATTCTTTTAAATAATGCAGCACAGAGCAATTTGGTTTTTACCCTATATTGCATGTGGTCCAGCCTGGTTGTGAATGAAAAGGCTGATGAGATTCAGGTCCTGTCAAGGAGGTGGAGTTCAGCATTTGGGAAGGAGGCCAGCACCTCCTACTCCTTAGAGGTACAAAAGGCAGAGTTTAGGTTTCCATAGCAACCAAGCACCAGGTCCCTGTCATGCTTTGGCAGGCCCAACTTATCTTCCATGAGGCCCCACTGGTCACAAGGGGAGTAGGAACTGGAAGGGAAGGCAAATGAAATGTGGAAGCGGGAAATCAGACTCCCAGAAACTCCCAGAGTCTCATTTAAGCGTTTGGAACAGATAAACTGATTCAAAAAGGCCCGCCTGCACAGAAAGCTGTGGTAATCTGACACATACACCGCAAGAGTTTGTGGAACCCTGAAATGGGAGGAAAGGATCCATAGTTCCTGCTTGAAACCCTCACCAAAACACACACACACACACACACCCAGAGTGGCATCCAGGGATACTGAGGCTGAGATGTGGAGGGAGCAGCCTGACCCCATCAACGTTTTAGGCTCCCAGAATGATTTCCATGGCATGGTCTAGTTCATTTCACTCCCAGGTCCCTGAAGCACAGAAGAGCTTGTGAAGAGGTGCTGTGGGGCCAATGCAGGCTTCTACTCCACTGTGGATGTGTCAACATCCAGAAAAAGTCATTCTAACCTGAGCCCCTCTGGTACTGTGGGCTCAGCGCCTCAAAGAATTGGGCTGGGGCAGCACTTTGTTCTGGGGGCCTGGAGGAGCCACTGGATTCTGAGGGGTCTCAGTCTTGTCCATGGAAGTCTCTCAGATCCCTGAGGATAGAGCCAATGGAGGCTAACAAGGAGAAGTACTCCCCATCCAGGATGGGGGGGCACAGGGAGCAGGCAGGTTGGGAGCCAGGCAGAGAGGGGCTGGAGATGCGGGAGGGTGCTGTGGGTGAGGGCATGCCTGTGGAGTCTGGGCCCTGGGGGCCCAGGCCTCACTGGACTTTGCCTAGGGCAGCAGTTTTCAACCTTTTTCATCTCATGCCACACATAAAATAATTACCAAAATTTTGAGGCACACCAAAAATATGTTTTTTGCCAATCTGACAAAATATATAATTTTTTTAAAAAGATTTTTTTTACTCATTTTCAGAGAGGGAAGGGAGGGAGAAAGAGAGAGAGAGAGAGAAACATCAATGTGCGGTTGCTGAGGGTCATGGCCTGCAACCCAGGCATGTGCCCTGACTGGGAATCGAACCTGCGATGCTTTGGTTCGCAGCCCACGCTCAATCCACTGAGCTATGCCATCCAGGGCACAAAGTATATAATTTTGATTGACTTACAGAAAAATAATAATTGCCTACCCTTTTTGCTTCATAGCAACTTTTAAAAAAAATTAGGTGCCTATGTTTTTATATAAGGATTTCTAGTACCAAGAATAAACCAATCAGTTGCAACCTTATTACGTGACATGACCAATAAGATGCAAATATATGACCTATATATTTATAGTTAAAACAGGGCATTTACACAGGCTATTGTTGTATCAGCTGTCCTCATTTTTTATTTGACATTCTAAAGGAAAAGAGGTCACTGCCCTGACTAAATAGTCAGGTATTACAGGTTTAAAAACTTCTTACAGCACACTGGTTGAAAATCACTGGTTTAGGCAGATGTGGAGCAGACGTGGAGCAGGGCCCGTAGCTTTGCAAGCCTGCTGGACCCCAGTCCACTTTTCATCCTCCTCTTCCTCCTCCAAGTTCGAGTGCTTCCTCTTCAAGCCTCCTGTGCCCTCAGCTGCTTGGTTCAAACCACAACTTCCTGGACCTTCGGCAGCTTTTTGACCTTCCAGTGCTGGGTAGGGTCTTGCTCCACTTGGCTTCTTCTTCAGACTCCTCTAAAGTAGAAAGCCAGGCATCAGTCATGACCTCACACTCCCAGGGTCCCATTTCAGCCTTCTCTAAAAGTCTGCATGCACATTTCTCCAGTCTCAAGGCAACGTTTCCGCTGCTCAGCGCACCTCTGATGGAGTGTGGGGAGACTCCCACCTTCGGGCTCTCATCTCCTCTTGGACTCAGGAGTGGGGGTGTGTGTTTTATTGTCAGATATATGGAATTTTAATTTTTTATTTAAAATATTTAATATGCACAGGAGTAGATGATAAGTAGACAGATAAAGACAAATGCTCATATATCCAACACCAAATTTCTCTGTTTCTCCCCTATTGACTTTCTCTCCTTCTTCTTCAATGGCATCCATTCTTTCAGGTTTTATATACCTCTTTAAAGCTTATATACGTGTTTTGTACATTGTTCATATATGCTATATATACATATATGGTTCTTAGAAGTCTATTCAATCATATATCTCATACTAAAAATTAGCTGTGTCTTTATCTTATCCTTTTCAAGTGTGTTTTTGTGTATGTTTTATATTGAACACATTTTTAAAACATCTGCATGTAATAATTTATGAATACATAAATGCATATTAACTAAGTACATGTCCACTCTTTGTGACTTGGAGGCCACCATTTTAGAGAATGGGGGAATTGATGATTAAGCAGAGAAACAAAAAAGAAGTAAGGAGGAGAAGAATTATACTTCTTGAGTGGGCCAGTAAAGGGAGTAGAGAGGGAGGGAAAAGAAGGAAGAACATGTAGGGATGACCACTGCTCAGACTCCCCAGTACCCAGTGCCTGCCTGGAGTCCTAGGAGACCAGACATCACTGATACAAATCTGCCCATGTGAATCCTTTGTCGGTGCCAGGAAACTGGCCCTTCCTGTCCCTGTCACCCCACAGCTGGGTCAGCGGGCCTGAAATCTGGGTTGTCTGCTGCTATGGGGGAAGCCAGAGTCTGGACTGAACCACGACCCAATGAGCTCTTCTGCTGCCAAGCCTGCAGCCACTTCCAACCTGCTGACTTACAACACGGGAAGCGAGAGCTCAGTGAAGCCTGTTCCCAGAAGAAGGACTTGTGTGTGCTCAGCAAAATCTGACTCACTTGATGTTCCCAATGGGGTCTGCCATGCCAGTTTGTTCAGTGACATTGACCGTCACTCTAAAGCCTTCCAGAAGCCTCCCCTCCACTTCAAACCATGTCGTGTCATGTAACCATAGTCGTCTGTGTTTTTGTAGTACTCTACACAAGAGTGATAGAAAAGGAGGGAGAACCAAGTGGCAGCCAAGTAGATAGAAGTTACGTCCTAATTCTAGAACAATGAACCTGAATAACCAGCTGGATACTAGCTGAACCAAGGGTTTATAGAAAAAAGCCACATTGAGACTGGTAGAGAGGATGGAGACAAGAAAAAGGCTGCCTTGGCACCAACATGCAGCAGTTGAAAATCTGAAAGTATATCTTAGTTTCAGAGGTCCCCCTGGGGAGTGTGGGGTCTCAACCCAATGCTGGGTTCCCAAGTCCATAGCACCAGAGTGGAGAAGAGGTGCTTACATAACATCTGGCTGGGAAAATCACCAGGGATTCTGTCTGCTGGGGAGAAATGAAAGTCTTCTAGAGACACAGGCACCACCTTAAAGGGCCAATGTATCACATCACCTTCACAGCCACACACCCTGGGCTCCAGCAGAGGAAGGGTGCATCAGAGTAGACTGAAGTCGTGTGAGGACAGACTGAGTGTGTGACTCCCAGGGAGAGCTAAAGGGGCAGTCACTAATGTCCCTATGCTGAGTCCCTCTTCCACAATGCCCACAGAAGCCATCTTTCCAGGGTCAAGCACTCCTCTCAATAAGGCATCAGCCTGAGGGGATGCACTACCCCACCCTCCCCATTCCCTGTGGAGAACTCAGCTGCCTGAGTCCATGGTATAGACTTTCTTGGAGGGCCCCTGTGGGCAAACACAGTGGGTATCAGAGACCAAGTTGTGTGGCTCTGGGGTAGGGGCCATTTCCCTTGCACCTGCTTGACCCACACAGCACCCCCACAGGAGATCCACTAGCCCCATCCTCCCGACTACCAGTGGCCCCACCCTGCCAAATTCACACCCTAAGGAGGAGTCAGCTGGCTGTGGTTAACTTGGGCCCTCAGCACAGACTCTCTTGGAAGGCTCTCAAGGAGGGAGAGACTGAGTTGTATGACTGTAGAGCAGGGACATTTTGTTTTTGTTCTTTATTTTAATCATTGTTCAAGTACAGTTTTCTCCCCTTTACTCCCAATCAAGCCCTCCCACCCCCCCTCCTGAGTTTTTAAAATATATTTTATTGATTATGCTATTACAGTTGTCCCATTTTTTTCTTCCCTTTATTCCCCTCTCCCCTTTATCCCCCACCCACCCTCCCACTAGAGTTCCCCCACCTTAGTTCATGCCCATGGGTCATACATGTAAGTTCTTTGGCTTCTACATTTCCCATATTATTCTTAACCTCTCCCTGTTTATTTTGTACCTACCATTTACCCTTCTTAATCCCTGTACCTTTTCCCCCATTCTTCCTCCTCTCCTTCCCCACTCATAACCCTCCATGTGATCTCCATTTCTGTGGTTCTGTTCCTGTTCTAGTTGTTTGCTTAGTTCATTTTTGGGTTTTTTTGTTTTGTTTTTTGGGTTTTTTAGGTTCATTTGTTGATAGTTGTGAGTTTGTTGTCATTTTACTGTTCAGAGTTTTGATCTTCTTCTTTTTCTTAGATAAGTCCCTTTAACATTTCATATAATAAGGGCTGGGTGAAGATGAACTCCTTTAACTTGACCTTATCTGGGAAGCACTTTATTTGCCCTTCCATTCTAAATGAAAGCTTTGCTGGATAGAATAATCTTAGATGTAGGTCCTTGCTTTTCATGACTTCAAATACTTCTTTCCTGCCCCTTCTTGCCTATAAGGTTTCTTTCGAGAAATCAGCTGCTGGTCTTATGGGAACTCCTTTGTAGGTAACTGTCTCCTTTTCTCCTGCTGCTTTTAAGATTCTCTTCTTATCTTTAATCTTGGGCAATGTAATTATGATGTGCTTGGTGTGTGCTTCCTTGGGTCCAGCTTCTTTGGGACTCTCTGAGCTTCCTGGACTTCCTGGAAGTCTGTAGTCTTTGCCAGATTAAGGAAGTTCTCCGTTGCTATTTTTTCAAATAAGTTTTCAATTTCTTGCTCTTCTTCTTCTCTTTTTGTCACCCCTATGATTTGGATGTTGGAATGTTTAAAGTTGTCCTGGAGGTTTCTAAGCCTCTCCTTATGTTTTTGAATTCTTGTTTCTTCATTCTGTTCTTGTTGCATGTTTATCTCTTCCTCTGCTCCAAACCATTGATTTGAGTACCAGTTTCCTTCCCATCACTGTTAGTTCCCTGTGCATTTTTCTTTATTACACTATGCATAGCCTTCACTTTTTCCTCAACTATGTGACCATGCTCAACCACTTCTGTGAGCATCCTGATTACCAGCGTTTTGAACTCTGCATCTGATAGGTTGGCTATCTCTTCATCGCTTAGTTCTGTTTTGGGAGCTTTGATCTGGTCTTTCATTTGGGCCATATATTTTTTTTTGTCTTGGCATACCTGTTATGTTATAAGGGGAAGAACCTTAGGTATTCTCCAGGGAAGGGCAACCCACATTGCTGTGTTGTGATGGTATATGTGGGGGAGGGGTCTGAGAGGGAACAATGATGCTTGCTTGGCTCTCAACTGGCTTTCAGTCACTTCCCCCACTATCCACAAGAAATTGGGCTCTTCTGGTGCTGATTCATGGGTGGGTGGGTTTGTATATATTCTAGGACCCTGTGAATTTCTTCAACAAACCCTCTTGTGAGGCTGGGAGTTTCTCCTGCTGCCACGAGCCCCACAGATCTTTACAGTCAGAGGTTTTGTGGCTTTCTTTTCCTGTGCTGGAACCCTGGATTGTGTGGTCTGTCTTGCTCCCCAGTTGCTCCACCTGTTTTATCTGCATGCAAATGTGTGACCACCCGCTCTTCCAGCTGCCACCTCACCTACCCAGTCCTCCAGCCTCTGCCTTACCATGTTCTCTCCACCCAGGTTGTCCATCTCCCACCCCTCCTACCAGTCTGAATGAATGTTTCTTCTTTAATTCCTTGGTTGTAGGACTTCCATATAGTTCATTTTTTTTTGGCAGTTCTGGTTATTTTTTGTTTTTAAATTTTTTGTTATCCTTCTTTTGGTTCTGCAAGCAGACAAAGTGTATTGCCTATGTCTTCATCTTGGCTGGAAAGCCCTGGGCAGGATCATTCTTCAGTCACATGCCCACCTGATGCCACCATTCCTGCACAGAGCCCTCCCTTCACATGGCCAAATCTTAGCCTGTTTGGGCCTGATGAACTCTGCTGGCCACACCCTAATGACTACCTGAGATCCTGCCTCCCACCAAGGTCCACAGGTGCCCAGCAAGGGGTGTACCCTGATACTTTTGTTGAGTGGCCTCAGTCCCAGCATGGGCACCAAGTTTGATTCTTTGTTAATATGGTGCATACCACTCATCACTACCTGGTGACTCACTGAGAACCTACCTCACCCAACTTGTATCCCACCAGAGGTTCTTTCAGTGACTGAGCTTCACAGGAAGCCAACCAGCAGAGGCCGATGTGAGAATGCCTTGGGCCTTTTGCTGACCAGCTCCCAGGATTCTTGCTAGTGGAAGCCTGCCTTTGTGTATAGGTCAGCCCCCACACACCCAGGTCCAGCACAGGCAGCCACAATCTGTGGATCACTTTGTAGCTCCAAACAGGTAGCCCAGGGCCAGTCACAGGAAGTGTCTAACATTAATCTGCCTTCCAAGAAGCCCCAGAACCAATACTTCCAGTGGTGGGATTCAAACCATATCAAAGCAACACCCAATTAACTCCACAAGTGGCACACCCAAAGGGAGATCTCAGCAGGTACCAGAGCCTTCTGATGCTACTTCCACTTCATAAGGTCAGTCCCCACACAGGAGCTTTACGCTGTGGTTGGAGTCAATCCTCACAGACAGCCAGCTCAAGAACCATCCCCACCGAAGGCCCAGTGAACAGCAATCAGGACTCAATTACAACAGCAGCTGTCACATAACACACAGGAAGGACATTCCTGGAGTACCTAGCTCAGGTCATCACCACTGAGCACCACTGAGCCCACAAGATACTACCTGAGGCCACCATACCATGACTGGGAGGCATAGAAGATCTACCTAATACACAGAAACAGTTGCAGAGAGGCAACCTAAATTGGGAGACAAAGAAACATACCCCAGTGAAAGAACAGGACACATGCTCATAAAAAGAACTAAATGAAATGGAGACAAGCAATCAACCAGATATAGAGTTCAAAACAATGGTTATAACGATGCCTGAGAAACTTAGCAGAAGAAGGAATGAATTCAGTGAGAATTTAGATAGATATTAAATATAAAAAGAGAAATGAAAACTATTTAAAAAACTAGTTTAAAAATGAAGACTACAATATTTGAAATGAAAAATACACTAAATCAACAGCAGATTAGATTAAGCAGAAGATCCAGTCAGCAGTTTGGAAGACAAGGTAACAGAAACATCCAATCAGAGCAGCAGGAAGAAAAAAAAAATTGTTTTAATGAGAATAGTTTAAGGGTTCTGTATGACAACATGAGGCATAACAACATTTGCATCATAGGGGTGACAGAAGAAGAAGAGAGAGATGAAGAGATTGGCTATCATCAATAGATTCACAAATAGTAAGTGCTGGTGAAGATGTGGAGAAAAGGGAACTCTCATGCACTGTTGGTAAGAACTTTTGAGGTTAGAACCTCAAAAATTAAAAATGGAGCCTTGGCCAGTATGGCTCAGTAGGTTAGAGTGTTGTCCTGTAAATCGAAACGTCATGGGTTCATTTCCTGCTCAGGGCACATGCATAGGTTGCAGGTTCAGTCCTAGGTTGGGGCATGTATAAGAGGCAACAGATCAGTGTTTCTTTCTTGCATTGAGGTCTCTCTCTCTCTCTTTCTTTCTATAAAATCAATAAGCAGGTCCTCGGTGACAATTTAAAAAATTAAAAATGGAGCTGCCTTATCACCCATTGACTCCATTTCTAGATATATATACATCTGAAGAAATCCAAAACACTAATTTGGAGGAATATATGTACTCCTATGTTCATTGCAGCATTGTTTATGATAGCCAGGGTATGGAAGTAACCCAAATGTCACTCAATAGATTGTTGGATATAAAAAGTTGTGAGATATATATACACACACACACACACACACACACAATGGAATATTACTGGGTCATACAAAAGAATAAAATCTTACCATTCGGGATGGATGAATCTAGAGGGTATTATGCTAAGTGAAACAGACCAGTTAGAGAAAGACAAATACCATATGATTTCACTTACATGTGGAATCTAAAGAACAAAATAAATAAACAAACAAATTGAAACAGACTCATTGACAAAGAAAACAGGCTGATGATGATTGCCAGAGCAGCTGAGTTTGGGGGACTGGGTGAAAAAGGTAAAGGAATTGAGAAATACAAATTGGTAATTACAAAATATTCATGAGAATATAAAATATAGCATAGGGAATATAGTCAATAATATTGTAATAACTATGTATGCTGCTGGGTGGGTACTGGAAATACTGGGGGAACACCTTGTAAAGTATATGATTATCAAACCACCATGCTGTACACCTGAAACTAATACAAAGTAACATTGAATTTAAACTGTAATTGAAAAATAAAATTTAAAACATAAAAAGAAACAAAGAAAAAGAGAAGAAGTGAGAAAGCCACCCAATGCCTCCAATGTGTTGGCATGTCCTGAGATCTCCTCACTTGAGAAAACACAATTGTAATAATCTGCACACATGCTCCCTTCTTGTCTTGCCTTCTTGGAGCTGAGTGCTTGGGAAGTTCACCAAACTCATTTTATAATTCACATCTTTTATACAACTCAGCACTCTTGCTGCTTGCTCACATCTGCCTCCCTCCACTGGCACATCTGTAGGGGTGTGTGTGTCAGGGCTGGGGATCAGTCCCTGGACTCTCCAGTTTACATCATTGATTGAGATCAATGCCTACAAAAATTTGAACTTCAACTTTTGTCTGTTTTTTTTTTCTTTTCTACCTAGGAGAACCAGGACATCCTGGTGATCCAGGGAAGGATGGAATGAATGGAGAAAAAGGAGATCAAGGTCAGAAATTGTGTTCCATTTTACCATGCACTAATTCTGAACTATCAATGATTTACCAATAATTATTAAGTTCTTACCAAGGGCAAGTACTTTACTAGGCTGTGGGGATGGTCCAACAATAAAGTGAACACAGTTCTTGCTCTCCAGAATCTCTTAATTCAGTGCAGAGATCAGCAAACTTTTTCCACAAAGGGCCAAAGAGAAAGAATTTTCAGCTTTGCAAACCATATGGTCTCTGTCACTTGATTCAACTCTGTCATTGTAGCAAAAATCTGCCATAGACTGTATGTAAATAATTGGGGAAGTGTTGTAGAAAAACTCTGTGAAAGCTGAAACCTGAATTTTATATAATTTTCATGTATTTCAGAATATTATTTGTGACTATTTAAAATGTAAACAATTCTTAGCTTATGGACTATACAAAATCAGACAGGAGGCTAGATTTTGTCCATGGGGTATCATTTGCTGAACCTCAGTTAGTGTATGACATTGAGGAATGACACTGAATTTTGACTCAGTGTGTCTGGTGGGACTACATGGAGAGGGTGGCACTTGAACTGGGCAGGAAGAGAAAGAAAGACTCTTGGCAACTGTGACTGATGGGGATGGAGAATGGTCATAATGGCAAACATGTGGCATTCACTTTGTGCTAAGTTGTTCTAAGTGCTTTTCATGTCCTGATTCATTTAATATAACAGACTATAAATGAAATAATATTATTATCCCAATATGATGGAGGAGGAGGAGAAAAAAGAGGTATAGGTGGCTAGTCAGCTTGCCTAACATCCCACACTGTGTGTAAGTGGTGGAGAGAGGATTGAATTCTGGTGTTTAACTCCCAAGTCCATGCTCATAGCCACTGCTGTCCAATCAAGCCGAAGGAAATGGGGAAGCACCAAGCTACTGTGCAGGATAACAAATGGTGCAGGACAATTGGCACAATGGACGGACCAGGCTGGATAGTAGAGAATGCCACACTGAAGACTTTATTGTTCACTCACATGAGGAGATTTTGGGGGGATGTCACATAATTGAGTGTCAGTTTATTGAAAGTCTCCTGAGTTACCCATATTTTGTCATGTATAATGTGCACTTTTTTGCCCACATTTTTGAGGGAAAAATAATGATGCACACTATACATGGGTTTAATGATTATATACCACGGTTATAATAATCCTATGCATAATGCATACAAAAACACGGGTGCACATTATACATGGTAAAATATGATGATCTGTCCTTTGCTGTTCTTGTCTATCCTAAATATGTGTTTCCTCAAAGCAGCATTGTTTAGTGGTCAAATATATAGTAGACTTAGATGGTAAAGAGTTGTACTTTCAGACTCATTGCTGCTTGAACCTGAGTCTCGGCCTCTTGCCTTCTTTCCTGAACAGCATGTGCTTCAGCACCCACTCCAGCTTTTCCACAAACTACAGGACCCTGGGCTCTGTGCCATTGCCCAGCCACTGAGTCTGGCCTGCCAGGAGCATGGCCAGTATCTTTCAGCCATGGGGAGCTCAAACTCCCAGATTTCTGTGTCCCACTCCACTGGTGTGTGGGGCAGTTGGTTATCTAGGGGCCTGGCTGCAGGGATGGCCAGGCATCTGATGGGCATAGGCAGCATCCAGAGCATGAAGGACACTATGCAATGCCTGGATGACTACTGAGCCTCCAACCTGGAGAGGGTGAGAAGCCTAGAGGTTGATAATTGGAGACTGGAGATCAAAATTTGGGAACATATGGAGAGAAAGGGAGCCCAGATCAGAGACTGGAAGCATTATTTCAAGACCATTGAAGACCTGAGGGCTCAGATCTTTGCAAATTCTGTGGGCAATACCATATCATTCTGTAGTTTGACAATGCCCATTTTCCAGCTCATGATTTCAAATTCAAGTATGAGACAGCTGGACATGTGCCAGTCTATGGAAAATGACATAAATGGGCTCTGAACGGTTACTGATGACACCAATATTACTGGAGACGGAGACTGAGGCTCTCAAGGAAAAGCTGCTTTTTAAGAAGAATCACAAGGAGGAAGGAAATGGTCTATAAAACCAGATTGCCAACTCTGGGTTGACCATGAATTTGGCTGCCTCCAAATCTCAGGACGTCAACAAGATCATGGTGGACATCCAGGCCCAGTATGACAAGCTGGCTCAGAAGAACATAGAGGATCTAGACAAGTACTGGTTCCAGCAGACCGAGGGGAACATTACAGTGGTCACCTTGCAGACCGCTGAGATGGGAGCTGCTGAGATGACACTCACAGAGCTGAGACATACAGTTGAATCCTTGGAGACTGACCTGAACTTGATGAGAAATCTGAAGGCCAGGTTGGAGAACAGCCTGAGGGAGGTGGAGATGCGCTGTGCCATGCAGATGGAACAGCTCAACAGAATCTGTCTGCATCTGGAGTAAGAGCTGGCCCAGACCTGGTCAGAGGTGCAGCGCCAGCACGAGGAATACTAGGCCCTGCTGAACATCAAGGTTAAGCTGGAGGCTGAGATTGCCACTTACCACTGCCTGCTGGAAGAAGAGGACTTCAATCTTGGTGATGCCTGGACAACAGCCAGTACAATCCAACCAAAAGACCACCACCTGTAGGACCATGGATGCCAAAGTGGTGTCTGAGGTCAATGACACCAAAATTCAGAAACAGTAAAGTTCAGAAACAGTAAAGGTTGTAGAAGTGGGGCACCCCTTGAGTGGGGAGTAGGAGGCCGATAAAAAAATTCAGAGATTATTGAACATTAGAAAAGAGGTGTACTTTTTCTATGTGAGATCTGACACTAGTTTACCAGTGTTTTGTGTGGGTGCACATGCAGGTGCCCAATGTAGGAGTGAATAGGTTCCCAAACCCTGAACATATGTCGAAACTGTATACTGTTTTATCACACCTGTATACTCAGTAGTAAAAAAAACAAAGTTGTTTTCACAAGGTAGTGTTTCACAAATCATTGCTTCTTTTGTTCTCTTTTCCCCTACCTAGGAGCAAATGGAAAAGTTGAAGCAAAAGGCATCAAAGGAGATCCAGGCTCCAGAGGACCCCCAGGGAAACATGGGCCCAAGGGATTTGTTGGCCCCATGGGGGAGAAAGGCCTCAGAGGAGAGCCTGGTCCTCAAGGGCAAAAGGGGGGGAAAGGTGATATGGGTCCCATTGGTCCAGAAGGGCTGAAGGGCAACACTGGACCATTGGGCCCAACTGGTTTACCTGGCTCCATAGGCCCCATTGGAAAGCCTGGTCCCAAGGGAGATGCTGGGCCACTGGGACCTCAGGGTGAGCCTGGAGTCCGAGGATTGAGAGGCTGGAAAGGGGATCGAGGAGAAAAGGGGAAAACTGGTGAGATTCCAGTCTTGCCAAAAAGTGCTTTCACTGTGGGGCTCACTGTGCTGAGCAAGTTTCCCTCTTCAGACGTACCCATTAAATTTGACAGGATCTTGTATAACGAATTCAACCATTACGATATAGCTACAGGAAAATTCATTTGCCACATTGCTGGAGTCTATTACTTCACCTACCACATCACTGTTTTCTCCAGGAATGTACAGGTATCTTTAGTCAAAAATGGGGTGAAAGTTCTGCACACCAAGGACGGTTATATCAGCTCTGAGGACCAGGCCTCCAGCGGCATTGTACTGCAGCTGAAGCTTGGGGATGAGGTGTGGATGCAGGTGACAGGAGGGGAGAGGTTTAATGGATTGTTTGCGGATGAGGATGATGACACAACTTTCACAGGCTTCCTTTTGTTCAGCAATTAATGAGGGAGACATGTTTATAAATCTGCTTTGCCACCCATCAGAATTAGCTCGGTGAAGACATGATTGGATGATTTTTCTGTATTATTTACTCTCATTATTGTAATAATTAGTAAAAAGATAAAAATATAAAAGTTATTCTTAAAACCAATTCTGTGTAATTCACAATCTTCCTTAAAGTAAATTTTAAATACTTACATTATTCATTATAGTTCATTTTACATTTTTGATTATTTTCATTACCTGAAAAATCCTTCACATGTGTGCATCTTGTAGAAAGAGTGTTTTGGTGCTCAGAGGAGCCATATTATGATTTACCTCTCATCTGTATTTCCAAGGACATTAGGGAGAAAGAAAAGGAAAGTGTTTTCTCCACTTAGTTACTAATAAAAGTTTTAAGATGGTGACAATGAGATATCCCCAAAATGGGCAGAACACTTCATTCATATTCTAAATTAGGTTTCAATTCAATTCAACAAATAGTTGTTCAGCAAACCATTTTCGTCAGACTTGAATTAATATTACATTCCTAAGGCTGCCATGACAAAGTACCACAATCTAGGTGGCAACAGAAATTTATTCTCAGTGCTGGAGGCCAGAAGAGCAAAGTCAAGGTGTTGGCAGGGCCAGGTTCCTTACAAAGCCTCTAGGTGAAAATCCTTCCTTGTTGCTTCCAGTTTCTAGCAATGCCAGCCATTCCTTGGCTTGTGGCAACATCATTCCAAGCTTCATCTCTGACTTCACATGGCCATCTTCACTCTATGTCTGTGCACATATCTCCCTCTTCTTTTTTTAAAGGTTTTATTTGTTTATTTTTAGAGAGAGGGGAAGGGAGGGGAAAAGGGAGAGAAAACATCAATGTGTGGTTGCCTTTCACATGCCCCATACCGGGGACCCAGCCTGCAACCCAGGCGTGTGCCCTGATTCGGAATTAACTGGTGACCTCTCAGTTTTCAGGATGACACCCAATCCACTGAGCCACACCAGCCAGGGCTCCCTCATCTTAAAGACACTAATTATATTGGATTGGGACCCACTCTAATGCAGTATGATATCATCTTAATCTGATTATATATGAAAGACCCTATTTCCAAATAAGGTCGTATTTACAGATACCAAGGGTTAGCACTCCATTGTATCTTTTGGGGAGACATGATTCAACTCATAACAGTCTTCTCTCTGGTCCCTTCAAATTCATGTCCTTTCCATGTGCAGAATACATTCACCCCATCCCAACATCCAAAAAGGTCTTAACACTTACAGTATCAACCCTAAGTCCAAAAACCTCATCTAAATATCTTTAACTCAAAGTTCCAAATCTTATGATCTCAATCATTTAAGTCACTTATAGTTGAGATCTATTGTGTGAACCATCCCTGGGCAATATTATTCTACGTCTATGGACCTGTGAAATCAGACAGTGAGTTATGTGCTTCCAAAAACAATGATGACACAGACATAGGATAGATGCTCCATCCCAAAAGAGAGAAATAGGAAAGAAAAAAGGGGTCTTGGGTTTCAAACAAGTCTGAGATCCAGCAGGGCAATCCCCATCGGATTTTTTTTTCACTATTTATTTTCTAAAATTTTACATGAGCTACACAAGAGATAAAGCTTATTGAACACAGACACCAGAGTTATAGTTTGAAGTACAGAATAGAGTTGAATTTACTAAGAGAGTGGAATAAAAGAAAAACTTGCCCTTCCGGCCTACTGATAGCATATCTTGTTCATACAGGTACCATCCACTTCCCTTTCTCCTAATGAGAGTAGCCTAATGTCCACTCTTGGGCCCCCAGTCTTTCAGATGTTGTAGGCTCTATACTTGGGGGTGGAAGTGTGGGGTAGGGGACATGGAACCTAGGCCTGGCTAATAAGAACAGCACCTCCTTCTGGTCATTGTGATGATTTCTAAGATGGCACATGATCCAGCCAGAGCCAATGAAATGCCACCTGCAACTGTGGAATAACCATTGGGAAAAAAAAGCAAGGTCTTTCTCAGCCGAAGTTAGGACTTGAGCTGGTAATCATGTTGCTAATCTACAGAGCAGGAGAACCAAGCCAAACAGCTGGAGAGAACCCAGCCATGAGGCCATTGTTTAGGGTCCTAAATCCAGTCGTACCTAAAGGTAGAAACTTCTAGAATATTTGGTTGTGTGAGCCAGCAAATTCTCTCTTTGCTCAAGCCAGTTTGATGCAGGTTTTTGTTGTTGTTACTACCACTTTCTTTTAAAAGAATGTTAGGTGATTTATGGTCCAAGGAGAAGGGGCAGCATGATCACAGTAGAAAAGCTCAAGACAGAATTGAGCTATGGACTGTTGTTCCAGCCATGACGAAGGAATCTGAATTGCAGGTGTTAATCTTTCTGTGCCCAGTCTCCTGTTGTGCAATAGTGGCTTCAATCCTCACACGTTAACTTGATACACTTTTCTCTTAGTAGAGAGCAACTAGAATGCAAGCTCAATGCATATTCAACTACAGTATTTTCTTAACCACAGGCTGGGATGAGATGTCTGACATAATGTGCCACTTAAAATTGGGACTTACAGCCAGCCACTCTATCCACACTTCAATCAAGTCAATGTGGTTGTGGTGATACCTTCATTCTCTGGAAAAGTCAGTCTTTTCGGGATTACCATCATGAGCAGGCAACACATCAATAGGTGAAATACTAAAAAATTACTTGCTGGCTAGGGAGTATTTTGAAAATAATTTCTATTTATAGGTATTTTATTGGCTTTCCTTAGTATATCTTTCTTCCAGAACAGAGCCCAGACTAGGGTGAAGCAGGTAAGACACCCAGAGTGTAAAGCTTAAGGACTCACTCACTTTCAGCTGCTGTCACTGCATGCACATGACCCCAACAGTGAGTGCCTCCTTAAAATTTGCACCCCAGGTGAGGAGCTTGTCTCATGCTCTGTCCAACTATAGAATAATTGGCTGATAACTTTACTTGCTCATTTAGCCAGAATACTTTTATTCTTTGTCCTTTTTTTTTTTAAATTGTAATAAGCCAAGCTGTTTTTCTCCTATGAAAAGCCTAGCTTTGTTATGGACCCAGTAAAGGAACACATGTGTTTAATCCCTCTGATGGAGACCACAACTTTATAGGCTGAGATAAGCATAAAGAAAAAAAGTACAACTTATGACTAGGACATAGGATATAAGTTTTTATAAAATAATTTTTATAGGGCAAATATAGATGATATATAAAACATGTTTTAAAGATCTTCAGAAAGATAACATTGACTGGGGTGGGGCTAGGGGGGTCTAATCTGCCATTTGAGATTATTTCTCATTTGTTGTCTGTGAATCTGAACTGCAATTTAAAAAAGTCAAACTATAACAGGTTTTCTGAGACAGAAGACACCTTCTTAACTTAACACAAGTTCATCATTATCCATTGACGGTGTTTTCATGCTTAAATGTTTGTATTATAAATGGTTGGGTACCCTTGTATAAAAACCATTTTGGGCTAAAGAAAAGCTCTCAGATTTGAAACCCCTTTTTTATTTATTTATTTTTAAAAAATATATTTTATTGATTATGCTATTACAGTTGTCACATTTTCCCCCCTTCATTCCCCTCCACCCTGCACACCCTCTCCCACCCACATCCCCCCCTTTAGTTCATGTCCATGTGTCATAAGCTCTTTAGCTTCTACATTTCCCATACTATTCTTACCCTCCCCCTGTCTATTTTCTACCTACCATCTATGCTACTTACTCTCTGTACCTTTCCCCTCTCTCCTCCTCTCATTCCCCTGTTGCTAACCCTCCATGTGATCTTCATTTCTGTGGTTCTGTTCCTGTCCTACTTGTTTGCTTAGTTTCTTTTTGTTTTTGTTTTAAGTGTGGTTGTTATTAATTGTGAGTTTGCTGTCATTTTACTATACATGTTTTTTATTTTCTTTTTCTTAGATAAGTCCCTTTAAAATTTCATAAAATAAGGGCTTGGTGATGATGAACTTCTTTAACTTGACCTTATCTGAGAAGCACTTTATCTGCCCTTCCATTCTAAATGATAGCTTTGCTGGATAGAGCAATCTTGGATGTAGGCCCTTGCCTTTCGTGACTTGGAATACTTCTTTCCAGCCCCTTCTTGCCTGAAGGGTCTCTTTTGAGAAATCAGCTGACAGTCTGATGGGAGCTCCTTTGTAAGTAACTGTCCCCCTTTCTCTTGCTGCTTCTAGGATTCTCTCCTTCATGTTTACCTTGGCCAATGTAATTATGATATGCCTTGGTGTGTTCCTTCTTGAGTCCCACTTCTTTGGGACTCTCTGAACTTCCTGGAAATCTATTTCCTTTGCCAGAATGGGGAAGTTCTCCTTTATTATTTGTTCAAATAAGTTTTCCACTTGTTGCTCTTCCTCTTCTCCTTCTGGTACTACTATAATTCAGATGTTGGAACATTTAAAGATGTCCTGGAAGTTCCTAAGCCTCTCATTTTTTTGAATTCTTATTTCTTCATTCTTTTCTGGTTGTATGTTTTTTTCTTCCTTCTGATCCACTCCATTGATGTGAGATCCAGCTTTCATTCCATCACTATTGGTTCCCTGTGCATTTTTCTTCATTTCACTTATTGTAGCCTTCATTTTTTCATCTAATTTGTGACCAAAATCAACCAATTCTGTGAGCATCCTGATCACCAGTGCTTTGAACTGTGCATCCGATAGGTTGGCTATCTCTTGGTCGCCTAAAAGTACTACTTGTGGGGCTTTCATTTGTTCTTCTGTTTGAACCATCTTTTTTTTCCCCCTTTGGTCTGGTCGAGCTTGTTCCATATGAGAGGCAGAGCCTTAGGTGTTCACCAGGGCGGGGCACCCCAGTCGCTGGGTTGTGATGCTGTATATGGGGGCGGGGTCCAAGAGGGAACAATGGCACTTGCTCCACTCTTCATCGGACCTCAGTCCCTTCTGCCCCTTCCCCCAAGTAAACTGGGCCCCTCTGGTGCCAATTCCCATGTGGGTGGGCCTGTGCACCCCGTGGAACTTTCCAACAACTTCTCCTGTGAGGCTGGGGGTCTCTCCCTGTGCCTCAACCCCCACAAGTGTTTTCAATCAGTGCCCCAAGGCTTTATTTCCCAGCGCTGTGATCCTGGGTTGCGCACAGTGCCTTGCTTCACAATCACCGCTTCACTGGGTCTGCCAGTTGCCACCCCTTGGCTGGGATCTGCCAGCCGCCACTTGTGCATCCAGGGTCCGCCCGCTGCGGTCTTGTGCACCCCGGATGCCTTACGCGCCCAGTCCCAATGCTCTCTGCTCTCTGCTCCGGGACTGAGCCCGGCTGCCCAGCTGCCTGACTCCATCCTTCCTCCCGGTCTGGATGAATGTGTCTAGTTTAACTCCTTGGTTGTCCGACTTTCATACAGTTCAATTTTCTGTCAGTTCTGGTTGTTATTTTGGGAAACCCCTTTTTTAAAAAAAATTATAAAATGAGCATTTTTGTCAAAGATGTTGATGACTTTTCTCTTTCACGTGACATATCTGACATCCTTGTAAGGCCTGCTATGTAGGCATTAGGTCTGCAATGTGGGGTGGCTGCCACCAGGAAACATGAGTTCCCTAAGGACCAACCAGATACAGATAATGTGATATTAATCAACTTGGAGTTAGGGATTTGGAAATTTTAAATAACTTTAAGTCTCTGATTAAAAATTTAGTAGAAAAGGAAATTACAACTTACCATATATACACAGTGAAATATGACATTTATAGTTAAGTTGTAAAGGATGGTAGAGGTACGTGATAGTTCATTAACTTCTAATTGTTATTTATCATCATCATCACTTGGGCTTTTCCTCCCTGCTAGGCTGAACTGAAAACAAACTCTATTTAAAACTCAACTAGTGGGGGGGCCTGGGAACATTTAGAAGCTATCCATAGGGAGCATGCACTACTCCTGGTCTTCACTTCTGGCTCTCTGGAACTTTAGAGAAGGCTCTTAGGATAGCTCAAACCCAGCAGGCAGTGTTGTTCCCCTTTGCCAAAAACAGTCAGGTGGGATAAAGTTACAATTAAAGCACATTTAAGAACATGTAACTAGTTTGCCATAGGAATAAAAAAGTTCATTTGGGTTCTTGCTCCTTTGTACAAGTCATATAACAGGGTACAGTCAAGAGCAAGGGGCCCAAATAGGGATTTTTAATGGGGTCCAGAACTCAAGGTGTCCAAGAAATATTAGAAAAATATATAGAATGTCCTCACCACCCCCCTGCCCTACAAGGCTGAGCTGGGGGATGGGACAGGTGAAACAAGCCCATTGGGAGCTGTGTTATATAGCAACAGCTTTGCAGCTAACCTTGGCATGGTCATTTAACATATCTATAACCTTTAACTGGTTTCATGGATATGTTAAATAACTGTGGCCATACTTTGAGCCAGGGGGATGGAAGTGACTTCCACCCAAGATGTGACTGGGAAGCAGCTCCCCCTGGTTACAGCGCCTGCATGAGAGCTTGGAGATGATTGGCTCCATGACACGGGGACACACCTGCCCAGACTCACGATAGCAGCCTGGTAAACTTGGAATAATACAGGAATGCTGGCAGGTGTAACTATTGTAGAAGGAGTCAGAAATGGGGCTGCAGAGGAAGATTGATGTGGAGATTTAAATCTAGGTGTGGCAGCCATACGAGGGGAAAACCACATGGCTTTGGCAGAGTGGGGACACCATGGCTTTGGGGTGCTCCCTTTTGCCACATGGCTTAGGCAGCAGGAGAGACTTTGCCTGGAAGAAAAGGGGTGAAAGGACACTTGCTGGTGGGCCATGAGAAGGTGCCACATGACTTTGGATTAGCTGTAAATCATGACAGAGACACAACTGATGGTGCCCGGAGCCCGAATCACAGACTTCTACTTCTTTTCCTGAGATACAGTACCCCAGACTAGGGCAGAGGGAGAAGGAAGGACTGCGTGCGCCTGTGGGTATTCTAAAGGACTTCAGAATTTTAATAAAGACATTTAGTCAGTACTCTAAGTCTGTATAGCTTTTAAATAAATATTTCCTTCCCTTTTCACAAATCTCTGGCATTGAGAGACTTCTTTCCTCTGGCAGCAGGCCTAGTGAACCTAGTGGGAAGTCCTTTCAGTAATAGTACATCATACATGCTCCTTGGGTCTGTTCTGTAGCAGTCACACCTCTGGTATCCACGGCAAATGAATCATGCTTTAACTTGTTCACAGAAGACCAAAGCTCCTAACGCTCTCTGCATTCAGACAATGACTTATCCAAATCATTGAGCATCCAGTTCCTGCATAAAGCCAGGGTGGCGAGGTGATATTATGAGGAACTGGCTGGCAGAAGACTATATAACAGCTCTCCCCTCTACTTTCCTACATGGTCTTCTTCCCCACACTCAGTCATCTGGCTTCACTTCTACAGAAAGGTCAGTTCCCAAAGGGTCACTCCGATGTTGACTGATTCCATAGCCCCAACCCCTGAGACATCAAGAAGTGGCAGGTGTCAGGAGACAGCCAGGCAAAACGTGAGCGTTGTTTTCACAGCCTCACTTTGCCTGAGCCCCTTTCCCAACTCTTGGTTCTCCCCTCTGCCCACAGACGCCTCTCAGAATAAAAACACCTTACTGCTGCCCTGGCCTGGTGGTTCAATTGCTTGCAGGGTCCTCCCCTACACCTATGGGTTGCGGGTTCGATCCTGGCCAGAGGGTGGTCAATCAAGATGTTTTCCTCTCATATCAGTGTTCCTCTCTCTCTTTCCTTTCCTCTCTCTCTCTGAAATCAATAAACATATCCTCTGGTGAGTATACATAAAAAAGCTTAAAAACACACACCTTACTGTAAACAAGACACTTAATGTCTGCGCACTCCTGGAAGGTGCATGAGGTACCGGGTCAACTGCCTTTCTGCAGACAAAAATGTTTAAGTCCGGCAAGATGAAGCCTCAGCACCTGGGCCAGGACCTAGTCCCGCGGCCAACGGTGGTGTGACGCCCTCTTACTTGGAGGAAGCTGAGGTTGTCAAAGCGCCTCCCCTCACCGCCCTTGTCCTAGCACCGTTCCACACTCCCCATGCTAAGCCCCACATCACAACTTCCTAATGCTTCTCCTACCCTCAAATCTTTTCACTCCCGTCTTGTTGACTGAAGTTAGGCAAAGTCCTCCGTATTCAAATTTATATTGTAGGTTATTATAATAATTTTACAAGTCAAAACAGATGAAGATTTAGTGACAGTTAATTTACTTGGTCCCACACAACCATAGCTCTGATGTTCCACAGTTACACTCATATTTTAATTTCAGCCATCTCCTCACGTGAAGGTCCATCGGGTGGTCGCGGGTCAGAGTCCCCCTCTCGTAGTGGAAGGCCCTCAGGCCTGGCAGGCTGCCTTCCCAGCGTGCACCGCCCCTCCGGGAAGAATTCACCCTTTCCCCCCAACACTCCCAAGTCATCTGGAGGAAGGGTAAACCGTGGCCATTCCTCACTCCAGGCGCGAGAGGGCGCGAGACCGTACGGCTGCGGGAGGCGGCGGGCTGGCGCTCTCGCCCAGGGCACGACGACCTGCCGGGGTTCGTGGGGCTCACTTCCTCACCTAGAAATGAGGGCGTCTCATGAGGCGGCTGGGGAGCTGCCTTGGAAACCCGGTCCCGAGGCGGGCGCCGGGCGAGAGGGAGAGCCCGGGATTGCGGTCCCGGCGGGTGGGGCGGGGCTTCTCAGTGGACGCTGTGCTGTGCGGCCACTGGGGGGGCTTGCAACCCGGGCACCGGTTCTGCGGCAGGCGGTGGTTCCTGCGACGCCTGGAGCGAGCCGGGTTCCCCTCACAGGGGGCAGCACCGCCTGGTCTCTGGTGGGTGCCTTCCTCGTGGTCCAGCCCCAGCATGGGAGGAAGTGCTGCCTCCTTTCCCCGGGGATGAACCGGCTCCCTTTGAGGCAGGAGATAGGAAGGAAACTTCAGAGGCCCCGCAGGGCTAAGATAAGAAACATCCGTACATGACAAACACTCCCTAAGACCGGTTGTTCCCGTTTTCTGGAATAAGTCTGAATCATGGTGGCTCAAAGAATGCACCTGCGCACTACCCCTGATTCATTGTAATAGCATTATAATGAATTAACATTGTGGGACTTCCTTCTCCAGTAGCCAATCAAGAAAATCATGGGAGACCACACATGAGCAGCAGCTTTGAAATGCAACTCCTTGTACATGTGCAATAGAAGCCCGCCAAAGACTAGCCAGGAAGCTTCTGCCCTATAAGAATAGAATCCCTCCGGCTCCTGGCAGCAATCTCTGCTCAGAGTTGGCCTGCTCCCAGCTCCCATGTTCTGTGGAGTGTACTATCGCTTAATAAATCTTCCCTCTTTCTTTATGCTATAAACTCTGTGTATTCGGTGCAATTCTTTGTCCTCAATCACTAAGAACCTGGTTACCTTTGCCCACCTGTGACACCTTCTCTGTGTGGCTAGCAGGGATTGGGGCAAATTTTTGGAAGGCTGGGAAGAGCCAGGTGGGGAACTGAAGTTGCACAGGATGGGCCCTTTGTGCTCTTGGTGACCTTATCATCACCAATTTGAGGGGCTGCATTAAGGGGGCAGCGCGGCCGGTAGTTGTCCCTTCACCAAAGTTTGGGACCTAGGACCTGTCTCCATGTGAAACCCTTGCTCCACGAGGGAACTTAAAATTACTTGTCTTGGAGGCGAATCCCACCTGCCCGTGGGTTCTGCCCTCTGCTCACTCTCAGTTCGTCTGCACTAAAGTTCCCCATTTTGCTTCCACTCTGTGTTTGTGCAAAAGAGGCCTCACCTTGTGAGTTCACATGCGTGTCAATTTGTCTTTTTGCCAGGACACACGTATCTTCGGCCCTGTCGTTAGTAATTCCATGGATACCCAAAATTCCATCATTTTCTTTTTCAAAGCTTTGGGCTGTTGGTTTTCTTTTAAAACGAAACTCTATTGAGGAGTTTAATCTCCTACAGTGCGATGGCTTTGGTCACATCCATTTCCTCCCCCAGGAAATTACTGACTGAATTCTTTGGCTTCTATTCATTCTGTATTCATGCTGCCCAGCATGGTGTCTGGCATTCAGTAGTCAATCAATAATATTGAATGGCTGAATGAAAGGAGAAACAAAGCAGGCTTGAAACGGACTTACCTGGTGCCCGTTCTGTTTTGCTTTTGTGAATTTTATGAATTTTAGGCTTTTACTTCTATTTTTCCTTTTTAAATTTCTTTACTATACCATTAACTTTTATATAAAGAGGAGTCTGGGATAGATAACGATTGTAGTAAACTTAATGGTGTGTGCTTTTTAAAAAGTCTCATTCATTTCTTTGTTTTAAAATTATTTTTGTATGGAATTTGCCACACTAACTTTCATACAGGTGATAATATTAGTATAAGCATAATTGGTGCGAGGAGTTGAACTACCTGTAAGTTCTGAGCAGAAAGAAGTGAAGAGATAAGCTTGGTTTGGGGCAGATAAAACTAATTTTAACTCTATTTTTCTTTGTATATCATGATTTTAGGTACTGAAACTGATAGGGGACTCAAGACTGAAAAATTTTAGCTTAAGGTAAAAAGCTGTAAGTCTAGCAAGTAAAGTGTATGTTAAGCTTTTGTTTCAGAAACTACAGATAAGGCCCATCCTGGCTCCTGGGAAAAGCAGCCGACCTCCTGGGGCACTGATAGAGGATTACCTCCTGGGGACATCGGAACCTTTGTTCCAGGAAGAGCAGATGACCACCCCTCCCCCTTGGAAACAGCTAACTGCCCAGGACAGGAATGCTGCAGCTTCTGAATCTCAAAGCCCTCACCATACCTTGTTTGTCCTCCCCCACCCCTTTATAAAAGATCTGGCCAGGAAAAGAAGGAAAGATAATCTGTTAGGGTATGTACTCGCCATCTTCTCAGATCGCCGGCCATCTGAATAAAGTGCCCATAAAAGATTCAATCGCTGTCATTGCTTATTGGATTTGGTAGTGACAGGCAGCCCGAATGCCTGTGTCTTTTCCCGTTACAAAACTAGACTTTCAAATATGTGATTTGGTTTTTGACCAAGAAAAAAAAAAGGTTTATTTAGTTTTTTAGAATTACCGTAACTTGTAGTCTGAGATTTAGAATTCCCAAGAGTAGCATGGGTAGCATGGGGAGGTGGACTGGACTGGGAAGTGGAAATAGCCTGTATCTGACTCAAAAGCAGTATAAAGATGAAATTTATTTTTGGTTCTGATTCTACTCTGTCCCCCATTGTCTTCATTTTCTTCAACTTCTTAGTATAGTTTTGGAGAAAAGTTAACAACTTAACTTTGCTTTTTGCAGAAACTGTAGGCCTAATCTGGCCTGAAAGTTTTACCTCCTGGTACTTCCAAAATCATCATGTTAAGCATCTACAAAGTTAATTTACAAAATCCAGCATCTGCTCCGTTAATTTGGTTCATTTCAGTTTCCTCATATTAGGCACTGAGTTAGGCAGCTGGTTAAAACAATGAAGGGCAGGATTCTTCCCCTAGGAGCTTGTCTTCTCAGGAGAGACTTTCAAACAGATGAATTGCAATACATAAGTATGGAGAAAGTGTGGGCTTTGGAGGTGCATGGAGCCCATTCAAGTTCTGATTTTCCCACAGTCATTCCGTGACCTCCGCCTTCTTTTTAACCTCTTAAAGTGTGTTTTATCTGTAAAAGGTGAATGGTGGTTCCTGCTCTGGGATCATGTGGCTTAGGTGAGAAACCTGTGCAAAGTACATAGTACACTTCCTGGCATCCAGTAGATGTGGATGTGTGGGTTTTATTCCTGGCCCTCTCAGGGCTAGAACAAGTGTGATTGAACTGGTACAAGTAGAAGGTCATTGACATTATATTAGTAATTTTTGCTTTTATCAAGATATTGAAATGCTTTTGGAAGGTATAAAATTTGCTGCCAGCTTTCAGCTTATGACTTGGTTTAACATGTTTAAAATTTCCTGAAATATCTATGGGCTCGATAATCAATTCATTGTCCCTAATTTATAATTGTGGAATAATTGGTGCTTTGTACTGAACCTCATTAGATGCCAGACAGTGTCCTAAGAACTTTACATATATTTGCTAATCTAGTACCCAGGTGCATGCTATGGAGATACGTATTGTCATCCTCACTGTGCTTGATGAAAAAAATTAGGCCTAAGAGAAACCTGGCCCAAATCACATAGCTAATAATGACTGTAGCTAACATCTGTGAGCTCTTTGATGCCTTGTGCAAGGTGGCGGAATTAGTAAGACTTAGTATAAGATTTAAAACTCCCACTCTGCCAAGCTATTAAAATTTAAAATTCATTAGGTTTAATACTAGACTGTAAGGTTAAATAGGTCTGAACTATTTGAGAGCAGTCAGGTATAATTTGTTATGGTGAAGGAATGAGAAGAATGTGTAGGAAAAAGTGATATTTAGAACTTGTACTTCAATATGTACATTTAATAAATATGCATATAATATATAATAAAGGCATGATTACTCATATGGCAAAGATTATTAATATGACAAAGATTTTTCATTTGTGAAAATGTCTACCAAAATTCTAATATAAATTGATCTGTTCATTTGCAATAAAATTAATGTTATAAACACCAATTTTTATAAACCTTTCCAAGAATTTTTTATAATTAAAAATAAGGTTTTTATATCAAACTGATTGTATTAAAGACTTTACAATTTATTTTTATTATATTTTTTCCATTACCATTTATCCCCTTCCACCCTCACTCACACCTCCCCACTGCAATCATGACTTTTTTCCACATTTAGAAATTGAAACAGAAGTGTGCCTAGGTTTTTCCAATATGTATTAGAGAAATCTTGCAATTCTTTTACTGTGTAAGCTGTTTTCTCCTGAGTCATACTATTGTGGAAGAAAAAGGGGCTCTGTAATAAAGCTAACCAAAAGTAACCTCGAGGGGTGATCTGATCATAAATTCCTAACTGGGAAGGTCATGGTGGGTAGTCATGCCCCAAGCCTGTAACTTCTTTGGTAAAAAGTTTAAGCAGGTCCTGTCCTTTGTTTCTGTTAACACACACTTGAAATGCCTTTTTAGATCCCCTCAGAAGCATAACCACTTGAAGAGAGCACGTAATTAACTATCCTGATGATCTGATCATGGAGGTTTCCCTGCCTTGCTTTATCCTATTTTCATGTAATATTCCTCATGCTTCCTCCTCCAAATGTGTAAAAGGAACTGCAAACTGTCATTCAGGGAAGTGTTTTCTGTCTGTCGGGGTCTTGTTTCTACGCATGTTCTCTGTGTAGCTCAAATAAAGTCTAATAAGCTCAAAACTTTTCTATGCATTTGGACATTCTTAAATCGAGTATGTAAGTCCCTGAAACATGCTGGTATTTGACCCATTATGGATCTAGTGGCAATAAGAGGTGATAATTATGGGTCTCGAGGAGGATGAGTATCCCTTTCAAGGTGACGCTGTGATAGGGTTCTCCAGCCAAGGAAGGCTAGTTATGGCACTATTAACCTACATCCACTATCAAGGTATGCTTAGAGTGACTCACAGATTTGAGATTCTCAGTTTCATTTGCATCCTACGAGATTTTCCCACTGTAAGTTTCAGAGTCTCATTATTTCTCACTGTCATAACTTTCACATAAGAGAGTTGTAAAGACTGTGAATCTCACTGCTCTTATAATTCAAACACTTGCCTGTTAAATTTTGTGTTTGGTGTTCAGAAATATTGGTGCCATGGTTTCAAGAAATAAGAGATTACAATAGAACTGCCATGGGAGCTCTCTGATTCTCAGACTGTAATCTTGAGCTTGTCTTTTTCTCTCTGTAAGTGCTGCAGTGCACTCAGGAGAGTCGATTACATGGCACAGTCCTTGTCATTGCTACTGCCGTGATGGTCCAGTATAGTAGCCTTGTGGGCTCTCGAGGCATTTGTTCTAATAAGTACTTCATCATAGTCAGCCACCGGTGATGATTTAATTAATCCGAATGTCACTGTGCTGTCATGCGTAACTGACATCTAATTTCTTGCCGGTGAGGACCTCTGTGCTGCACTCAAACCCAAACACAGGACCAAATCCATTCTCAAATGCCAGCTTTGAGTGTCTGTCTCCTCCGACTACTCCCAGGACCAGTTCTACAACAGGGTCCAATCAGCAGACACCAGTAATGTGAACAAAAGAAATTTGCTATGAAGAATTGTGACTTGTGAAAGGTGCTAAACTAACAAACTAGAAGTAGTAAGTGCAAAAAGCAGTTATTACCTCTAGGTCCAAGAAGAATAAAGTAGGAAGGCACTAAGAATTTAGAAAAGCTCTACCACCACTTGCCTCAAAGCTGATTCAGACCTCTCAGGAGAGAGGCGTGGCTGCCTGGGAAGCCCACACCCTGCCACAGCCAAAGAAACCTGCCGGAGGGTTAGGAGCCAGGGCTGACCAAGAAACACAAGTTGGGGGGTGGTGGGAGGGTGGGCAGTGGACAAAGTTGCTGCAGGGCATCAGCAGCCTGGAGCTAAGGGTTGCTGAGATGAGCACTCCCTGGCCTCTCACATACAGCTCCACTGGCTACCATGCCTAAAAACAGCACACCAAAATTCAAAAGAAAGTCCCTTTCAGTGCCCCTTCAGTGCCCTCCATTGTCAAAGACTCCACTGACATCGAGCCAGCCGGCAAAGGAGAAATGTAGTGATGAGAGGCAGTAAGTGGATAACTGGCAAAGGAGTGAATACATTTTGTGTGTTTAATTGACTACAAGATGCCAGTATAGCTGGGGAGAGTGAGTGGGACAGAGACAATGGTGGGAAAAGAGGTCTGAGAAGCAGAGAAGTGGATGAGGTCAGATCATGTGAGGCTTTATAGATTGCAGTAAAAACACGGGGTTTTAATCTAAGCATTATGAAAAAGCATGGACAGTTGAGAGCAGAAATGGGATGTGATCCGATTTATTTCGAAAGGTCAGTAGAGATAAGGGAGGCTCTGATTACTGACAGCCAGCCTTCCCTTGCTCCATCTCCTCCAGGCTACATTCTCCTTCCTGACCACAGGAAGGTTCTCATATGACCACATGTCTTAGTTGGACTGAAACAACTAAGGGGCCAGGTTTTCTTGACTTTCAAAAGTCCTACTTTTAGAGAGCATATTATATGATTACTCAGTACTAATATATGTTGAATCCTCTCCTTTTCTGAAAACAAGCCTGACGTTTCAAGGTTCTTAGGTAGAGTTTCTAGAGGTGACTGTCACCTCATTGCTATATTTGGGGAATGCCTTAAATACAAGGCATTCCTCAGGACCCTCTCCTTCAATACCTAAGAACCTCCCCTTTCTGCTATTTCTTCATACCAGCGGGTACGGCCTATCAACCCGATTCCTGCTGTAGAGAGCTGGCATTCCTCTAGCTCTAGAGAAGACTTGGGAGAGTCCCATTTGTTAGGGTCTGTCCTGACTGGTGTCAGGAAGCTGTAACCCCCCACGACTTAGGCTGAGTGAGAGACCTTGGAACCAGGAGCCACTAAGAAGACAAAACTTATTTTCCTGGCTTGAATGCTGCCTGTTCTGTGCCTGGCCTCCAATGCTTGATCAGTTAGCCAATGACGGGTAAGATTTCCCAAGGGAGGAGTCGCCTAAGACAGGCATGATCATGAGGAGGCCTCAGGCAAGAGACTCAGGGGGGCTGTGGAAATGAGGGGGTGATTGACATCAACCCCTGGCCCCTCGACTTTGTCAAAGTCTGAGTCCTTGAGAAACCCAAGTCTCCTGGCTGCCTTTGTCTCCTTTGACTGACTCAGGTCTGCAGAAACAACAGGGGCGGTGCATTCCAGACCAGAGTCAGCAGACCCCCGGGGGAATCAGGCCTGGGACATAGAATATGCAAGATCCTGTGAGATCTGCTTGCCGGAGGATGCTATTGAATTAGAATATGAAGGCATGGGCAGGAAACAAAACTAGCCTTTTAGGTCCTATAGTCTTTTTAAGTGATAAAACCCAAAATGTCAGCCCAGAATCTCAGTGGGAGTTCTGTCAGCCTCTTTGAAAATTACCTACTTTTCTGATCTTCCCTGCCAGACTGTAATCCACAAACTGTATCTGTATTTTTAATAAAAGCCTGCTTGGGTGGGAAAACGGGGTGCTCTCCACTAGAGACAGTGGCCGTTTCATCCCTATTTCTCCACAGGACTGGGTTGTCCATGTGTATGTTTTTCTCGTGTTTCGACGAGCCAGCTGCAGCATTCTGCGGTCACTGTAGGCTGGTGGCCACGTCACCCATTGACAGCAGCCTGACTTTAAGGACCACCATCCCCACAAAGGAGCTTGCAGAAGTTTTCCCAGAGTTCTAACAAGATATTTAAGATGACAGCCATGTACAGAATGTCAAGTCATCTTTCATTCTGCACTGGACCTTGGAACAGAGGCCAGGTCGCCTGCCTTGGCTGACTTTATTGCCTCCCTCGCCAGATCAAACTTTTTAAGTAGTTGAAATAGAAGTTTGTCTCATGATGCCTCTGTACCTTTTACCCAAACCCTCTTGCACCTTTTTCCATATTTCTTCCTCTCTCCAGTCTCTCTCCTTAGTGCTGACAATCATTGCCCCCATTTCCCATCACAACATGCTCCAAATCTTTTATTTATACCCCTAGACCTTTGGTTTTCACAGGAATATAATGGAAGGAAGAAGTTTAAAGAGTTTCTTTTTCTAAGGACCTTTGCATTTTAATAGAAAACAAAGTCTGACATTGTTCTAAATAACTTGGTGAGCTTGCTAAAATGCAAATATTGATGGGTTCCAATCTCCAAGAATCTGATTTAATAGTTTTGGGGTAGTGTTCAGGAATATGTGTTTTAATCAAGCACCCCAAGTGATTCTGATGAATAAGTTAAAGAGAGAAGACACTAATGCTAGAATTGCATGTGTCAGTTGTGAGAGAAGAAGGCTTTATTGGGTATCAGGAATCATGCCACACCAATAATTGCATGCGAATATAATAATGATGTTTTCTGATTCCAAAATTTGGTTATGTAGAGTAGCCGTGGGGCCTCATTGAAACACCTGGGCTAGATCCTTTGCTTGAAAGTGACCAGAGGTGACCTCCAAAGATGGTTTACTATTCACTTGACCCAGAAAACCCCACAAAATCATGCAAATCAAGAGGTTCAAATCTTCATGTGCAGTTTAAGAACACTCATGAAACTGCCCAGGCCATCAAGGGTATGCCTATTTGAAAAGCCACTAAGTATCTGAAAGATGTCACTTTAAAGAAGCAGTGTGTCCCATTCCATCAATAGAGTGGTGGAGATGGTAGCTGCACCTAGGCCAAACAGTGGGGCTGGGCACAGTGTTGGTGGCTCAAAAAGTGTGCGGAGTTTTTGTTGCACATGCTTAAAAATACAGAGAGTAATGCTGAGCTTAAAGGTTTAGATGTAGATTCTCTGGTCATTGAGCACATCCAGGTGAACAAAATTCCTAAGTTTGTAAAAATTTTTCATTTTTACAAACCCTTGTGTCGAGGGCTGACTTTCAATAGATCGCAGCGAGGGAGCTGCTCTGCTACGTACGAAACCCCTACCCAGAAGCAGGTCGTCTACAAATGGTTTAGCGCCAGGTTCCCCAAGAACGTGCGGTGCGTGACGGGCGGGCGAGGGGGCGGCCTCCTTTCCCCCCGACACAGTGCAGAAATTAGAGAGCTCATGGGTGGATTAACCCATACGTGAGCTCTCCCTGCCTCACTGAGATGATCCTACTGAAAAAGAGCAGATTGTTCCTAAACCAGAAGAGTAAGTTGCACAAAAGAAAAAGGCATCCTAGAAGAAACAAAAACTTATGTCCTGGGAGTAAATTCAGCATAAAATAAATACTAATAAATGTAAAAGCAGAAGAAAAAGAGAAAGAAACACCTGGGCTAAATGGTCAACCTACTTGATGGGGTAATATGGGTTTTGATGTTATTTAAGTTATTTAAGAGTACCAAGTCCTGCCCTTCCTCTCCTCCCTGTGGGATTCCCCAGGAAATCATATACATGGAACTGTAGCCATTTAGAAATATAAGTGCTATTTTATTGTTAGCTGGAATAATGTCTAATAATGAGTACAGTATAGGGTTCTATGAAGGCTGGTTTGGAGTCCATCATTCTGGCTCTTAGTCAGTTTAGGGTCTTTTACTTCCCCACTTCCCACAGCCCAGATTCCTGCACTGATATGTCCAAATATGCCTGTGAAAAGCAAGAGATTAAGTAACTTTGGAGGCCACTTAGCTGGCAAAGCCATATGGAAACAGGGTGAGAGAGATAAGAAAAGAGATAGAGATATATAGAGAGAATCCTTAGTTCTGCTTACTATATGGAAGCAGAAAAAAATAACATATAAGACAGTGTCATGTACGTATACTGATTTTTTACTCTGCAGTAATCCGGCACATTAGTAACTGTGGCCCACTTAATATCTAATACTCTAACCAATCAGATCAATAACCACATCTCCACTGTGGAGAGAAAGAAATGGGCAGAAGCAGACCTCGCATCAGGAGAGGGGTTGAAGGTCAGGCCAGACCTTCAGATCACAAAGCAGAGGTGAGGCCCTACACATATAAGGGGCATCTTGCTTTGGTGACATGCTCCCATGGTTGTGTTTGATTCCTTCCACCAGCTACACATCCATTCCTCTTACCCCCATTCAGGAAAGCATAGAAAAATCCAAGACAGAGTGACTTCATTATGGGGTAAATCTTGAATCTGTTGTGGGTGATTAAAAGTAGGATTTGCAAACATTGGCACTTTAAGAATTACTGGTAACAAATGACATCTTGCACTTGGCTGTGATCGGCCGATGGGTTGAGACCTTGTGGGTAGGTCCTGGTGGAGCACCTTGAACCTGCTCCAGGAGCTGGGTTAAGCAGCAGTTTAAGAAGTGGTTGGTCCTCTGCTACTCTGTCCAGCCCTTGCCCTCCTCTTGTCTTCTCACAGAACCCTAGACTCCAGAGCTCAGGGTCTGGGTGGTGGGGCAGGGCAGAGGGAGCCTCTAGGAGAAATAAGGAGGTTGGCTCATGTCCTGTAATTCCTGGAACAGACTCATTCATCCATGGAGAGAAAGTGGAAGGGTTTCTGTTCTTACAACTGTAAATAAGTAAGACACATAGTTTCTAGGACAAATTATTTTTACATAGGGAATTATTCTGAGGGTTTTTTTCTGAGTCAGTTTAATAAGAAAAAACCAAAAGAACTTGTATTTTTATACCCTTCAAAGTATGTTAATATACATTATCTCTCCCCCTCCCTCCTCTTTTCCCTTCTCTCCCCCCGCCTCCTCCCTTCTTTCATTCATTCAAAACCAATTTTGTGTCTTTCCAAACATTTGGAGGACAGCTCTTCTATTTTGTGGATTGTCCAATTAATTCCTCCTATTCTGTCTCCTTGTCAAATTAGGAACAGTTTTCTGTTAACCCTTTCATTGGAAGGAAGAGATGGATAATGAAATACATGTTGAAATAAGGTTAGAGATCACCATTGTATTCAGATTTCCCAAGTTCTCCCCGGCCTTTTTCCCCTTTGGAGAATAAGGCAGTTATGTAAGAATTAAGTATATTTCTGTGACATCTAGGAAACAGGAAAAGGGAAGGGATGTTGAAGAGGGAAGATACAATTAAACCAAGGTAGACGTTCTTAAGAAATTTATTTGCAATTCTTGTTTTTTGTTTTTTGTTTTTTTTTAAATAACATTATTCCTTAGATAAAAATGCAATCTTACAGGAATATACATAGCATCTCACACAGAGATCATCACCCTGAAGCTCTTCTGGAAAGGTCGCCCCTTGTAGGTTCCCTGGCCTTTCTCAAGGGTAAGAAGGCGCAGCAGGCGAGGCCTTTGACAACAGGATTATTTGATGATTACAAACTGTACAACAATATTTACAATAGTAAGAACTGCAAATCCGTGGAGCCTGGAGGGGAAGGTGTGTGGTATGCAGGTGTGTGGGGATGATGACAGGCATTGGGGTGACCATGGAGGCACTGTCCCTCTTTCTACATCTCTCTGAGAACAAGTATGATACAGCTTGGTCTGAGGGCATAAGGGTAGGCCTGAGCAAGAGGACATGAGAAGAGGGATGGATGGGCTGGGCTGTCTGGAGCCTCTTACATGAAGGGGAGTTTTGCTTGTTTTGTACCACTGGGGTTAAAAAAAAAACACAGGAAAATTATGAGAGTAATAGACATTCCAGTGGCTCATCAATTGGGGACCTGCCACCCTACTTCCTGATGAACTTGTGTGTTTTCCCCACAGGTGGTTCTCAACTACTCCCATCCCAGATTGTGCGATTCTGTTTATGCTGTTGATGTCCACAGCCTACTTCTTGTCCTCCCAGGCACTGGGAGAAAGCATGTGCTCTGGGTGAGACAGGCAGCAGCTATGTGTGGTACATAACCTGGGTGAGGAGTCAAGAGATGGAGTTGAAAGGTTGGGGAATGGGAGGTGGCTGATGGGTGATGGTGTGATGTGAACGAGAAGGAAGGTGCCACAGCATTTGAGTTGTCTTCTGAAGGAGCCCTTTGCATGGGATTGTTGGCTTACAACTAGTCTACCCTTCACTCTCAAATTTTTTTTTCCATTCAAGCCTCAGTGCAATTTCTTTGTGTAGGGACACCTTAGGGGGAGAGGCTTGGGACAGGACCCAGTGACCCATCCTCTTTTATTCCTCTTGTGCCTCTACAGCAAGTAGCCTTTTCTTCTCTCTCCTCCTGGCTTCTCTCTGCCCTCAGGAGAGACTTCCTCCAGGGGCCTTTGAAGTCACTGCCAAGGCTGATGTCTGCTCACCCTCTTTTTCCTTACCCCTCTGCTTCTCAACTGAGGTCTCTCAAAACCTCAGCACCAGAGTTCTCCAGGCCCAAACTGTGAATAGGAATTATTCTGTCCATCTCTGTATTTTCTTGCATAGAAATAACCCTCCCTTAGCAGTCACCACTTTTCCCACCAAGGACTGCCCATGATAATGATGTTTGCTTACTTATGAAGAATGTGACCTTTACATGACACACTTGTAGCAAATGTCTGATTCATGGTAGATTAAGTGTCAAGTACCCTTTCTAGGGGCCTGATACAAATCAGATGATTTAGATTCTGGACATCAGGGTGCATAGGATGCCCCACAGAGGGGAGCACACCTGTGAAGGGGTCAGCATCTGATAGAAGGCAGAATATTTGACACTTGCTGATGTGACATTTCAGGCCTTTAATAGTCTTTGTTTTCCTTAATTTAGCAGAGAACAATGTTAACTATGACTCTGCTCTCAGTGGTGAACTTATTTGTTTAACTTAGCTTAAGATATTCCACTGTAATCTCTAATTTCCTTTTAGCAATGGATTGAATGGCTCTTCTAATACACCAGAAAGCTTGAGGGTCGTTACCACTGCATCTGCTGTGAACCAAGCCTCTTAAAGTCATATGAGGGAATGGTCTTGATTTTAGTAGTAGTGTCTTCTTAATGTGGATAAATTATACTTAATTCCTAGTAATAACAGGTTCAGATGGCACTATTCCCAGCCAAGGAAGTTATTCTGGCTCTCTCCCTGCTTCTCTCTATACAGTGCGTGCTCAGCCTTCTGGGAAGAGGCAGAGTCATTTGTTTAGAGCTCAGCCCCAGCATAGACACTTGTCCCTTAAGGATATGTGTGTGTGGGTGTACATGTGAGTGTATGTGTATTCATATGTATGTGTTTGAGTGCGTGTGTGTGTGTGTGTAGTGTCCAAGGGCCTCCCCAACAACATGGAAATCGCAGAAACCCATTTACCTGTTACATTGGTATCTGGTTCCACATAGGAATATTTCATTGCTTTGAAAAATAAATAAATAAATTAATAAATTAAAGTTAGAAGAAATGGCTTAACAAAAAAACTATGTTAAGAATGGCAAATTCTCTGTCTCTCACTAGTCTGGTGGGCAGGGGAGGAAGGAAAATGGGGGCATGGGGCAGGAGGCTGAAACAGAGCTGCTTAGGGAAGGAGCCAGAGCCCCCCCCACCCCCACCGCCCACCTGGACAGCTGTAGGACACTTCCCTCCCTGTGTCCCTGTGGCTGTGTTATGCTGGAGCCCTGGACGAGGGGGAGTGGGAGCTGCACTGGCACGAGGCCAGGGCTTCACCTCTGCCTCTGATTGTGGCTGTTTCTGTGGTGCGCTGGCTGACACAAGGGCAGGGATGTCAGCAGAGAGGCAAGACAAGGGGCGGGCACCCCATATCCAGCCTGATAATGTTGATTTGGTTGGGAAAACAATGTCAGTCAAAACGTTACTTTTCTCTTCTTCCAAAGCAGGTCCTTGAGACATGAGCCTCTGCCCTGTACGGGCCATTGCGAGTGGTTGACCTGGATGTTTCTTCCCATAAAATGGGAACAGACACACTGGAAATCAAAACATGCCCTTTTTGCTCCATTTCCTTTCCAGTTCTCTCTGGGCTTACACTTTCCCCAGACCAGACCCATATCTTCAGAAACAGAACTGGCCTGGACTCTACCAGCAATTTTTTTTTACTCCCCTGGGGCTTAAAGAGGTTCTCTTGAACTCTTCTCTTGGTCTCCATGCTAAACCGTTTCTACCTCTTAGATGATGTAGTCTCATTCTCCTGGCTCTCTGGGGATAGAGAGGCCATCACCTTCCATAGCAACATGTGTGATTTGGGTTTGATGAGGCTGAAACACTGACTACCAGGGTTCTTCATTCCTACCCCAACTTCTTGTTCTATTTCTTGGCCTTCAGGAGTGACAGGCCTATGTAAAACCACCATCATCCTTTTGATGGTTTCCAAACTCATTTTCTGGGCTCTCTTATTTCTGAAAGATACTACTTTGGCAGTGGAAGGTATGCTTCTGTGGTCGCCTTACTATCTTCTGCTGTGTGATAAGCAGAAGTTCTGGAAGAGATGGCTATGAGGAAGTGCTAAGTAGCTCACTCCAAACAAGCCCCTGACATTTGAAAGCAGGGTCCCAGGGGAGGATAAAAAACTGAGGAAGGCTGTCTTGTTCCTTGGATTTCCCAGTCAGAGGAACGTCTGTCAGACTTAGGAGCTGAAGAGGGGACTATAATATCTTCTGAAGCAAAGCAGAAACAAATTCATGAATCAAGCCAAAATCTAGGGGAAAAGTCTCCTTTTTTACTTCAAGGCCAAAAAGAAACTTCTAGGAATAGGCAGAAAGGAGACAACTGAAAATCTCTCTGCTTAATGTAGCCATGCATATGAATAATAATTAAAAGACCAAGGGGTGAAAATAAAAGAGGCTAGACTAGTCAGAAGATGATAAAAATCAAGTTTACCAAAACCCAGAACTTAAGCTGCACTCCTTCAAGTCCTTCTGGTCCTCAGCACTGGCTGCTTTTCTCCAGCCACTCAGAAGTTTCACAAGGTCATGGGGAGAGTTCTCCTTTAGGCAGAGAGAAAACATCACCTCGTGCACTGTGGATGAGGTTCATTGGTTTCATGACTGATGTTACTAGTCTATGATGATGACAGATACCAAATGTCAGCCCTATAGGAGTCCAGCATGAGGTCTGGCTCAGAGAGGCCCTCACCTGGGAACTCCCATCTGAAACTCCTTTCCTTTACAGCAGCATAAGGCAAAGTACCCTGGTCACTGCTGACACAGTTCTTATCGGGGCAGGGAGGAAGGCTGGCTGGTCTTCCGGACAGAGTGGACTAGAAAGCAGCAGTAAGCCTCTGGTGTGAGTGGTGAAGAGCAAGGGGACTGCACTTAGGCAGGGCCCTGGGAGCAGCTGTAACAAGCCCACCTTAGCCCATGCTGCTGGCCAATGGATTTGGTGATGCAGATGAAAAGTTCAGAAGGAAAATAGAATGCAACATGAAAAGGCTGAGTGTGTGTGGTCAATCAAGATTCCCAGCTTTATCTAGGGATCAAATGCATAGCAAGAACCAAATATTAATCCAAAAGGGCTCCCCTCTCCATCATAACTAAAATCTTAGAGGCACGGTGGCAGACATTTTGGGAAACTAAACAAAGGGTAAGAGTAACACCTGAACTTAATTTCTAGAAGGTGGCTCTGAGAAGGAACCAAGAAACTTTGGATGGGTTGGGCTCGGAGAAGCAGGAAGAAACTCTTCTGTTTCTAGAGTGTAAGCTACCCTGGGAGTTACCAGCACATTTCTCCACATTTTCATGAATTAGTCCATGAAAACAAAACTCATCTTCATTGAGGACTGGGCTTTCTCTGCTTTAAATTTCTCGTTTGCTTATATAAGTGCCAAGAAGGGCTGAGAGGCCCCTGGACTGGAAGAGATTCAATGGGTGAATTCTGGATGAATGGCTGGGTCCTGTTTTCCCCAAACCAGTCCCTATTAACCGCCATTGTTCAAATCTACTCAAAGGACAGCATCAGTAGCAGGATGTTCTAGGTGGACCCAAACTGGCATAAGAGAAGCTCCCAGAGAGTCTCTGGTCCACCACCCCTGTGAACTCCTGATGATGCCTCTCCTGTTCTGGCCCCTCCATGGCTGCCACACATACTAATGGAGGTATGGAGGAAATCCTGTCCCAGAGTGAAGAAAAGATGGAGAGGTGAACAAGACACGGTTGACTTTTGGATGGACAAAGATTTTACCTGGTTGCCTTTTTGTAGCCCCTGTTGTCTGAGTTTGGGCAGAGCAGTTGCAGAACCAGGATTCCCTCCCCTCCCACCAGCCCAACTCTAATCCCATCGTCCCAGTCAGAGTATACTTTCCTGAAAAACCACTGGGCAAAATTTGTGCTACGGGAGTGAAGAGAAGGGTCAGGCACCTGTCCTCCCCCTCAAGGGATGCTGAGGCTAGCCCAGTGAGGAGAGGGCTGGTCAGAATGCCTCATGACCCCTCACCATTGTTCCTAGAGAAATACCCAGTCAGAGAACTGGTACAGAGCAGACAGAGGGAAGATTGGAACGAGCTATGTCCTAGTCTCTCAAATGAGATGTAGTACAAACACACCTATCGCACAGCTTTGGAAAGACTGAGGGAAGCAGAAGCAAACACAAGATATGCAAAACAGTAATGTCCAAACCTGTTAGTGGGTAGCAGGATAATGATTTACACAGGTGATATCCTTGCTCATTGTACAAATTAAAAAAAAAAATCATTCCCCTTCCCCCAACCACATATAGAAAAGCACTTAAGAGTTCAACGGTAAAGCTTGTCACACTCCAAATACAAAATGATTTACTTACATGCAGCAAAATATACAAGAGGTGGATTCAAAAACAAACTTAATTCATTATATTTGCTTGGCACAATTGCAATTCAATTTTAAAAAAATATTTGTAAAATACTGAAACTGACCTGAATTCAAGTATAACGGTTTCTTCAACAGAAACATTATCAATGCAATAAAACATTACACGGAATATATTGAAGCAAAACGCCTTCTTGAGTTTTTCCCTTAAATTTCTGTGTTCTTTAAAATACAGTTTTAATGCCAACAAGACTCACAATTGTATTTTTAAAATGAATATTATTGCATTGTTTTTGCATATCTTGTGGGACAGAAAATGCAAAGAGTTACTGATTCCCGTTTCAGAAGCAGAGACAGTGATTTGTTTTTGCTTTCAAATGGCCCTGGATTCAGATCCCCCTGTTAACCCAGAAACGGGGAGCTGTGTACTCATTGGGCGCACGGGGGCACTGTGTGGGCACGCGTCCACACGTCTGACATACCCACACAGACAACCCACCACACACACAACACACTCACAGAGACTCCCTCATGCACGCTTGCTCTCTTCTGGCACCCACCAATACACCCGGCATTCAAAAGAACCCAGCTCAGTCATCCGTCTGTGCAAGACCCTATCAAGTGCATTGCTGATTACCTTTAAATTATAAAACCAAACCAAAGGAATTTTTACTACCTACAGAAATGATAACAAATGATTGGGCATACACGATGTCTGGTAAAACTCTCCTACAGCAGCTCTAGTGAACCACTGTAGAAAAAGGAAACCATACTCATTTAAACAATATGATCATACCTAACCTCATTTACATTTGCAAGAGTGAAAACAGTAAGGTGGGTGGCTACGGACCTTCGTAAACACTCTTCTTCCCCTCTTCCTGGGAAAATAAAACTGAAAAAAAAAAAAACCCAAACCAAAAGAGAAATAAAAATTGCAACATGCTGTCAAGAAAAAATGTCAAACAGAACAAAAGAGCGCTCAGCAGAACCCAGCACCACCTTGCTTTGTCCAGAGCTGGCTGCCCCTTCTTGGCGGGCGGCCCGCTCCCCTGGCCGCAGGCTGGCCAGCTGCTGGTGGAGCTCGGTGGCCTGGCCCGGCCCTTGCAGGGAAGGTGATTCTGATGCAGGGGGGTGGCCGGGCAAGGAAGGTGGGGGGTGGGTAGCAGCAGCAGCCACCCCACCCTTCCTCCTGGCTCCAGCTCCTGCCGCCTCTTGCTGCTTCCTCTTCCCTCTCTGGGGTGGGGCAGGGTCCATGTTGTGCCTGCTTCCTTCTGCAAATCCACAGGGCCCTGGCTCTATGGGGACAGTGAGGCTCGTACAGAATATGTGCAAAATGATTTTTTTACAAGCAAAGTTGAAAGACACCCGTTTCACAAAGGTCCTTTCGGTGAGGGCTACCACAGGAAGCTGAGGGTCCCTTTTGTGCCCAAGGCAAAGGCTGGTTCCTGGCACAGGACTTGAAGTAAAACGGGAGGGCAGGTAGCTGTCTCCTGTGCTCCCTCCCCTAAGCTCCCACCTCTTCCTCCTCCTCACCACTCTTCCTCCTTTGACACGAACTGGGGTTGCTGCTTTTCTTCCCCCGCCCCTGGAAAAGCGAAAAGCTCACTCTCCATGTCACCCAACTCTGTGTCTTGTCCCAACGAAATGAATGAAGACGCTGTTCCGTTAACTCCAGGTCACGAGAACAGTGAGGCACTTCTGAAACGAACCCTTTAGGAACATTGAAACAAATAAAAAACCCAGCATCTCCCAGCCCTGGCTCCTACAGGCTGCTGACGTAGGCTCTGCTGTCCTGCAGCTCCTCTTCACTCTTCCGACACTCCTGGCTGGACCCGCTGGGCCCGTCCTCTTCGCCCCCTGCTCTGTCCTGCCCCCGGTCCCTGCAGTTAACAAAAGGTAATAGGGTGCCGTTGGGGCTCTGCTGGTTGCCCCCACTGAGTATGTTGTCAGCAGCACTCTCCATCTCCTCTATGGTCATGTCGCAGGCGTCAGCCAGCTCCTGGGTTGTGACCTCGATAAACTTGGGATCTTGGGCAAACTGCCCCAGTCCTTCCGAAATCAAGACCTGTAAAGGGGAGGGCCATGAAGAAGATCGAGAAAGGTATATTATTCTTGCAGCTCAATTCATGTTTTCAGGGTTAGGGCAAGGGACTTCTGATTGGCAACTTCAGGAGTATGTACACCATGCTGTACTTACAGAGGAGGACTGAGATTTGGGGGGTGTGGGCTGGAGGAGAGAGAGACCTTTTAGCTGGGGGACTGGAAAATTGTTACCAAACACATGAAAGCTGGGCTCACTGAGGAGCTGCAGGAATGTTGTCTCGCAGCTAAAAAAAAAGGCTGCCCTTGCCTTTTCTCCTCCCTGGCACCCTATAGCAATTACGCTTTCCAAGGACCCTCATTCTCCTTCGGCGAAACTGCTAGTCCATGCCCACTGCCCATTGCCATCTGGTTGCCTGTTTAGGGATGAGGGTCCTGAGTATAATGTGTGCAAACACTGTGCATGCACCTGCCTCTGCCTCTGCTTCTGCTGGGGAGGGCCGGAGGGCGCAGCCACGTCACCCTCCTTCCTAGCAGCTGCTTTAGTGACCTGTCTGGGGAAATCAGTCACTGCACCAGTGGGTGGGGAAGCACTAGAGTGAAGCCTGGAACCCTTCCCTCCCAGTTACCTTGCCTAACTTTTCTTCGTTGCTCCCGCCCCTTCCTAACACATTACATGTTTATCCATGATCTGTCTTTCCTCACCACCAGGTGAGCTCGTGAGAGCAGAAATGCTGTTCCTCAGCATTTCTGGGGGCAGGTGCTCAGTGGAGATGTGTGGGCTGAACAAGGGGCAGCCAAGACCACCCGAAGCACAGGGTGTTAGGTTCCGAAGAAACATTAGGAGTCGTCTGGTTTAATTCTCTGCCCCCATGCAACAGCCTGACAACTGGACGGGCACCATCTCCATTTGCACATGTTGAGTGACAAGGGGCTCACTGCTTTACGGGAACCCCTCCTCATTTTATTGGAAGAGCTCTTTTGGAAAGATCTTCATGTGTGAGCTAAAATTTGCCTGCTTGTCAGTCCTGCATTTAAGACCTCTTGCCCAGGACACAGGACTCGTATAGGTTTGGGATGGCTTCTTAAGTCACCTCCTCTCCAACTTTACTTCCCAAACTCCCTCAGCCAGTTCTCACAGGAAGTGTCTTCTAGGGACCTTGACAGCCCAGTCGCCCTCTTTTGGGATTGTTCTAATTTGTCAAAGGTGCCCTTAAGATACGGTACAAGGATCGCACCAGGTACTCTGACCAGGGCAGAATGTGGTGGTCCAGGAAGTGCTCTTGTTCTTGTCTCAACCCTGGCTGTATGTTAGAATCATCAAAAGACTTTTAAAAATACCCATTCCATCAGTCATAGGCTT
The DNA here is from genome assembly GCA_004024845.1 of Tonatia bakeri. Lineage (NCBI taxonomy): Eukaryota > Metazoa > Chordata > Mammalia > Chiroptera > Phyllostomidae > Tonatia > Tonatia bakeri. The sequence goes on along the minus strand of PVIA01001546.1, from coordinate 222,359 downwards.
CTAAAACTCCCCAGATTATTCAAATGAGCAACCGGGTTTAGGAGCTAGATAGGGACTTTCTCTGTGTGAATGAAGGCAGCCCAAGCTCCCATGTGAAGCGGTCATAGCACACCTCTGGCTACAGAGGAGCCCCACAGCCTTCCTCGCCTTCCCTGGCCTGTGGTAGGGTATGCTGCCTCACAGTCTCTCTCTCCCACTGCACCAGGCTGGCCCCAGCAACAGCTGATAGTGCCTTGTGTGGTCAGAATTTCCTGCATGCCATGCGGTCCAGCAGCAGGCCCTGACACCGAGGGTCTATCTGGCCAGGAGACTCAACCTTCAATCCACTAGGAAGAGAACCAGGTACTCCCCCCGGCCTTTCCCTCCCCTGTCTGCTGTGCAGCTTGGAGCCCCTTACCGCCTCCACCAGACTGCTGGCACTGCCGTGGAACTGCCTGCCCCAGGCCCCAGCCTGGCTGGGCACAGTGAGGGACACAGGCCGGGCTCTCCGGGTGGTGCTGCTGTTCTCCCCACAGGGCGTGGGCTCCCCAGACCAGGAGCCACAGTGGATGGATGGGAAGCTGCTGTTGAGTTTCTCGCTGGACTCCGTTCCTTCCAGTCGAAGTGTGGGGATGGGCTGAGGGAGCCAGCCTGGGCCTCGGGGAGTGGCAGGGGGTGTGGCACATGGCCTAGGGAACGTGGTGGGAGAATGGCTCCTCTGGAGGAGGGGGCTCAGGCCTGCCACTGCCAGGGCCTGTGGACACACAAGGGGCAGCGGTTACTGGGCGCGGTCAGGCCCAGAGAGGCTGGCCTCTCAGCAGCTACTGTTCCCAGCTAGTTCCGCCTGCCTGGAACTCTTCCGCCATCATTTCCACCCACGTGAATCCTACCCCGTCCGGACCCAGGGTCAGTTTCAACCACCCTAAAACATATGTTCTCATTACTCCGGCTGAAGGGACCTCTGTCTCCTCTAAATTCCGAAAGCTGGGATAGACTGCAGTCGAGGCCACCCGCTCCTCGGCACTGCCTTATCCCCTGCCTGCTGTGACTTCTCTCCCTTTGGCTTTCTTGTCAGTAGAGAGGACGATGGCTGCGTCATCTGTACGACTAGAACACAGTGTCCACCGTCTCCCTGCTTTTCAGGGTTGGTGTGAGGCTCAAGTGAAGCAGGGCCTGTGAAAGCGCATGCTGCGCATCCAAACAGCTAGACAAAACCAGTCCTGACTGTGTCAACTTTTGCAATTCATCGGGCCATTAATAATGTCTTGCCAGTCTCTAGCTCACCTTGTTTTTGAACTATTGTTCAAGTCTTACAGTGTATTGTGATTAAACTATTCACATGGCTGTGTCCTCTGCCCCCACTGTGTTTGAGTGTCCTGAGGGTGTGTTTGAGTGTCCTGAGGGTCGTCCCCATGTGAGCTGCCACAACAGCAGCCTGCTCTGATGTGACATGTCCACGGGACAATGACACAGTGTGGTGGGAAAGGCCAGCTGGAGAGGCAGGGAGGAAGGGACAAGGCTTCAAGGGTGGGAGGGTGGCAAGAAGGCCGAAACAGAAAATGAAGATAAAGAGGAGTTTCTTGCTTTCCAGAATGATAAAATAGGTAAGTGAAATCAACTTCCAGAAATCTCACAAATATCAAAATATCATACTCTAGCCTGTCGGTCTCCCCCAGCCACTGCTCTCAATCGTCCCCACCCTGGGATCCTGGGGTCCCTGGGTCCCTGGAGATCACTTGTATGTAGGCAATGTCACACAGGCTAAGCAAAACATAATATCAACTCTGCCAAGCCATAATAGCAATCCTGTGCTGATTATAAACTTTGATTGGCAGTTGAATGCCTTTGCATAAAAACTTATTATTGAAAGCATAGGCCTGTGGTAAGGGATTAAAGAGGTAAAAAAATTAGGAAACTCTAGTTTAAAACCTAATTTTTCTGGAGGTAAGAAACTGCCTTAGACAACTCTTTGACGTTTCCATTAGTTCTGAGACACGAAGAGCATTTCTGACTCTGGTGCCTTGGGCGTCACTATCTTGGAGTCATCTGTGCCAAGAGAAAAACGTCAGCTGTCAAATCTCCCCAGACCCGTTTTCCTTGGCTATCACTCCCCACTCCGGACCATGTGGCTGGCGGGCTTTGACCACTTCTGTATTTCAGTGGGTGGATTTTTGTGCAGTTCAGTTTCTGTGTGTATTGTGACTCTAAGGAGGGCCACACCTTCCTGGTTGCCCGGGTGGAAGCCGGGGTCTTGGGGGTGGGCATCTGTGCCACTGTAAGCAGAAAGGCTGGGTGGAGTCCTGGAGCTGCTGATCCTTCAGGAACCCTGTGAGGGTCTCCTGCTTCCCAGTATTTCCTAGGTCTCCAACTTGGGAAATGAAGACTTTGTTAAGGCTCTCATCTGTGTAGAGAAAGCCCCTTTCCCTGAGGCCTGCTAGGGCCAGCAGTGGGGATGCAGCTGTGGTCTGAGGCAGGAAAGGCTGGAATCTTGGCAATTTCTGCCTAGCCTACTAGGAAGTGACCAGTGGCCCGTCCAAGGTGTGGGCTACCTGATGATGAACCAGGTGCAAGGGCAGGACAGTCTTCTGAGAGATGTCTCCCCCTTGATTCTTCTGTCGCTTCAGACATTCTAGGTGGAAGGAGGCCCTCCGACCTGCAAAGCCAGGCAAAGAATTAGGATCAGAGGAGGAAAAGAACAGGTCTGTGATGACTTGTGCCCAGGATGGTGGGGACAGGAGCGGTGTTAGTGGCCCGGATACACCTCCTCCTTACCCTCCACCTTTCTCTGACACATACCAGGGAACATATGTCCATGTCTTAACCCAGCAAGCCCTGCCCTTGGAATCCCCTCTTGTTGCTTTAGAAATCTGCCCAGCCCACTGTGTGGGGGTTGTTTGAGCCAGGCTACCACAGTTTCTGTCACCCCTGAGGGCCTGACCAGTCATCTGGGGGTGCCCACTGGCTAGCCACATCTGATAGCAAGGTGTGAGGGCTTACCCAGGGAGGCGGAGCGGAGGAAACCCCTCTTTGGAGATTGCCGGATGTCCCTCTTGTCCTCCTCTGGGGGTGTCAGTTGTCGGTTTTTGTCATCCTGATAGGAGAGCCTGAAACAGAGAACCCCTGGGGCTAGTTCCTGATGACTGAGAAGTGCGCCCCACAGGGACAGCTGCCATCCCAGAAGGTAGTGTGCCTTTTTCCTCAGAGAAGGGAACCCCCACCTTGTGCTTTCATGAAGGTTTGGGGAGGGGTGGCAGGAACTTGCCGCCCCAGGACCCTCCCAGCTCCTCTCACCCTGCTTGCCTACTCTGAGCCCCGCATGTCTGATGGGAGGCAGTGCAGGCACTCTGGGGTCACAGTTGCAGAAAAGGCCCACAAGGGTCTTTCCAGGGTTGGCCTGGGTTCCTCTCTTCCGTGTATTGATGCTACTTACCATGACAAGTCCAAACTTCACCCCAACTTCCACCCCCACCCCATTCTCCCTGGCCTGTCCACCCCTTCATCATCAAGAGTGCAGGGCAGTTGCCTACGACACCACCCAATTACCCAGTCAGCGGGTAGCAGAGCTGTCAGGGACCAAAGTGGTGTCAGGTCAATGGTTTCCAAGCCTTTTTGGTGGGACGCACAATGGGGACTGGATTTTACACAGTCCCATGTGCCAGACACATCTGGCTGAACTGGACATTAGGAACATACTTACCTTCACGTGTTGCACTCTGATGCTTTCTGTTTTACTTTAGTCCGGTCTGTTTCTTTAAAAAATGTCAGTCGCAACCCTCTAAGTTGATTTCAGTACCCCTGCTGGGCATAACTGTCCCTCCAAGACTGCATCCTAGCCCCTCCCTTTTACAGACGAGACCACAGGCTCTGTTCCTCCTGTGACTCTGCCTACGCAGAGGGTGGAGTCTGTGCTGTCTTCCTGCCCCTAGCTCCCAGACTTCCAGCATTTGTAGATTTGAGGAAAGGTTTTGAACCAAAATGTCTAAGCCTTTCCTCTAGCTTTCAGCTTGGTAAGCCTTCCCTATTATATTTTCTCTTATCCAAATCATATCCATTCTTGAGGATCCAGCTTTTGTTTGACTTTGTGCCTAGTGCCTGCTATGGTCACCTTGACCTTGACCTTCCCCGATGCCTGCACCCCTCATTGTTGTACCACTCTGTGGGCAAGCAGTTAGAAAACCTCCATGTTATTTTCCTCTTCTGAGATTCTCTCAGCTCCCTAAGTAGTTTGCAAAATCTCTGAGTGCCAAGGCCAGTTCATTCATGATCTAGCATGGTTCCTGGACACACCAAGCACTCAGTAAGGGCCAAAATGGGTGGAAGCATATGTTTTTCCTGATTTCTAGTATATGTGGCCATGTATTAATTTGTGTTCTCTAAAAATCTAAAGTCTAAAAGGGCTAACCTTTCCTTATTATAAAGTGCTTTCAGGAAAGCTTCTAAAACAGTGTGTCTTAAACTTTTTAAATGTAATCTACACTCATAAATATATTATATGGGACTTAGTACACATATACGTACACTGGCATAAGGGAGAGAAACAATGCTTTACAAGATGGTACTTACCTTTGTAACATTGGATACGTGTCTTGTTCTATCTTGGTCTAGGTTATTTTGTGCTATTCTATGATATACTTTCTCTTAAAAGTGTTGATCACAACTAAGTAAATGTCAACTTTCTGATGCCTCTAGACCTGCAGTTAAAAAACCCTTAAAAAATTATAGCACTGACCAACATCGCAGCCACTGTTTGCCAACAGCGCCATCTGCTGGGTAGCCTTATTATAAGTACCAGTAGTTTCATCAACATTTCTTTAATGGTCAATAGTATACGTATGCGTGTAACTAAGTTTCACTTTAAAATATATTTATTAGGTGGCTGCCCCCCCCCCAAGATTTAAGAAGCAATGTTTAGAAGTTTTTTCCATTAGTGCTGCATTGTGAGGAAGAGCAAAGAAACCCAGGGGTTGCATGTGTCTGTGTGGGTCGGGCTCCCATCCCCAGTGAGAGACGGGTGCTTCGCAGGTGCTCTTCTGCTGTGGGATCACCTCCCCCTCCCAGACCATCCCCAGGGGAGGGCCCCAGGACCTGCCTTTTGCCCAGACCCTTCTCTACACACACAGGCTGAGGGGGCCAGAGGCAGCAGAGCTCACCTCTCCGTGGAGGCCAGGCTGGGTTCACTGCAGTACTCCGAGTCCTCATGTGCCTTCGCCTCATAGGTCTCGTCCTGAGAGAGCTCCTCCTGGCACACCATGGCTATCTGGCTCTCCCGGGAGTGGCACCTAAGATGGCCAAGACAAAAAAAGTCAGACACCACCAGCCCTCTTCCCCTCGCCTCTGTGAGTGCGGCATCACACACACACGTGCGCACGCACTCACACACACAGCTGCTCTGGCCACCTCCTCCTGCCATCGCCCAGGAAGCCAGAGCCATGGAAGCATTAGGACTGGGGTTATCATTCTATGTGGGAAAGAGGTGAAGACCCAGGGAGACCCGAGTTCTGACCCCATCCAGTTACCCTCTGGCGAAAGGGACAGAAGTGGCCATGCCTCAGGATCCCCCTCAGTGAAACTGGAGTAGCACGTGCCCTGCCTGACTCAGGCTCACTGTGAGCAATAAACGAAGCAACACATGAGATGGTGCTTTGAAAGGTGGGATCAGCTTTTTTAAAAAATTTATTTATTTTTAGATAGAGGGGAAGGGAGGGAGAAGAGAGGGAGAGAAACATCAATGTGTGGTTGCCTCTCATGTGGCCCCCACTGGGGACCTGGCCCACAACCCAGGCCTGTGTCCTGACTGGGAACTGAACAGTGACCCTTTGGTTCACAGGCTGGCACTAAGTCCACGGAGCCACATCAGCCAGGGCAGGAATCAGCATTTAAGGAAGGGTCCTGGGCTGCACTATAAAGAGTGGGGTGGGCCAGTGAGAGGGCTTCCCTTCCCTTTACTATAGGCAGTGGGACCTTTGGGCATTTGTTGGGCAGAGCTGAGAAGGTCCCAGTGTCCTATTTTGACATGCTCTTGAGTTTGACATTGGGACCCTGGAGTGAAGGCACAGAGAAGAACGTTCACATTGAGCGGGGGGTGGGGGGGAGAGGTTGGGGGTTGTTCTTCGGAGCACAGGGGAGTGCCCGAGTCGCTGCTGAGGTGAAACCCCCCATGTCAGGACATACTCTGGATTACACGATCTTCCCTCTGGGTCAGAGTCTTCTGCTCACCTTGTCTTCCTGGGCTCTGGTCTGGGGATTCTCCTCTTTCCTGTCTCTGCCTAGCTCAGTACCTCCCCATCTCATTCTTCCTCTAGAACCTGAATACCCAGGTTCAGGAACCTGGGATCCTCTTTATCCTCAGACTCATGAGGACATCGAGAACTATCCCAGTCTATCCTCTCAAAACTGAGTGTTGGATTAGTGCCCCAGCTTTGACCTGGGATGGAGGGCCACTCAGGAAGGGTAAGGGCAGTTCTCTGAGGAGGAGGCCCTAACAGATGTGGCCACCCCACAGCCCGAAGGACAGATGAGATGTCAAAGGCTGTTGATAGGGTGGGAAGAGAGGGACATGGAAGGAGCTTTGGCGAGGCACAGTGGGGTGTGCTAGACACGGAGAATGGCAGCAGGCACGTAACATCACCTCTTGGGGGCCACTGTGAGCAAGGCGTGCTGTCCTGTCCCCAACAAAAGCAAGGCCAGTCCTGGAGCCACCACAGTTAGCCTTGAGCTGTGACATGAAAGACAAGCTCCCAGAGCTGGAACTTTGGTTCAGTTGTCCCTCTTCACCAAGTTGAAGCTTACTGCCCTAAGCGTGGTTTTTACCAGCTGTGACGGGAAGGAGGAGCCAGCATTCAGAGAGCATTTACTATGTGCTAGGCACAGTTCTAGGGGTTTGCATGGATCCTATTTCATTAGCAGGTGTACAGTATCTGTGGGGAGAGGGAGAAGTCTCCTGATGTCTCTGACCTCCTCTCTAAAATGATTTTTACCTTCCTTTACTTAACACAGAAAAAGTTTAATGTGAAGATTCCCTTTGAAGGAGGTGTTAGTTGGCACTGACACACTAATGATGAAAACAACAATCATTCCTTAAGAGGTTTGATGAGGTGAGCAGGGAGAAAATGGTGTGAGGACTGAGTCCCTGAAGGATATAGGAGGGAGGAGAGTTGCAGAAAAGGGAGGGGGTCACCAAGACAGGCACAGGCCAGCCACTTGAACTTTGACATTCTCCAGTGCAAAACCAGCCTTTCTGGTCAGCACACAAGGTCCAGTGCTGGGCATACTGCCCTGCACATAGAAGGTATCATCAGTATAACCCCGGGCAGGGCTAGTGGTGGGCGGTTCCACCAGCTCATCTAGGCGGCACGGTGGACAGACGGCCAGTTTGACTTCTCTGTCATCAGACATGCTAAGTGGCCAGGCTGTGTGGACGTACAAGCGGCCACGCTGGTTCCTTGAATGAAAGCAGCTCAGTACACATGTCCATGGATTTAGAAACACACTGGAACTTCTCGATAGTTTTCTGAGCTCGAGGGTAGAAAAGGAGACTGGCTCAAGAACCTGGCGTGTTGGGGCACTGCCGTCCTGCTGGGGCGGTTACCCCACCCTGGAAGAGCAGCTCGGCTAAGGGTGAAGTGGCGAGATGCAGAGGCGTGTCCTCTCCCACCCGGCCTGGGAGCCCAGAGCTGGTGACATAAATAGGCAGACCCTCGAGGGCCAAGCTGCATTGCTGAGGCTCAGACCATGCAGGGGGCATTACTGTTCAGGTGCATCGTGGCAATGCCTCCTGGAGCACCAGGGAGCAGAGCACAGTGAAGTGGGAGGTGCAGTCAAGACTACCAGGAATGAACCTATACTGGGGCAGAATGAGCCAGCACTATAGCAAAGGACCTCCCGCCACCAAAATGCCCTCCCTGGAGGCGTGAGAAAGGTATAAAGAGGAGGCAGTAGCTTCATTTCCCTCCCAATTGGGCCAAAGGCCAGGTTTGCTCAGAGACATGGGAAAGGCCAGAGGAACAGCAGCCAGGACACAAACATCTTGGGGATCAGGGGCTGGGGCTCTCTGCAAGTGCAGGAGTGTAGGATGAGAGAGCAGAGCAGGCTCTGTCCTGAGCTGTGTTCCTCAGGACACCTGCTGGCCAGTGGGGCCACAGTGCCTCCCCTGAGTTTGGCTGCCACAAGGGCAGGACTGGGAAGTAACATTCATCCAGCTTTGTCCCTGGATCCGGGGCAGCAGTGTCCATTCCAGCTCAAGGGGTGAGAGGTAAACGTGGGGGCCGAACTCTGCCCATCCGGACCACCTCTGAGATGGAATGGTCCCTGTGCATGAGCTCTGGATGCTCCACCTTCCTGCTTACCTCTTGGAGCTGAGCTTCCACGATGCCTCCTGCACCCGGATAGCAGGAGACAGGGGCTGACCGTGGCCCTCCACAGTGCTGACCTCGCTGGGGTAGCCGGTGGGGCGGGGAAAGCGGCCCAGGGCTGTGTTGTTGGCATTGTTGATGTTGGCATTGGAGCCAGTGGAGGAGTAGCTGCTGGGGGTGAAAGTGGAGTCTACCAGCTTTTCGTGGGACGGTGATTCGGTGTCACCAGGACTGTTACCCGTCTTGTTGATGTGCAGCGGGCGCTGGGTGGTGAAGGTCTGGGGGAAGGCGCTTCGGCCATCACTTTGGTAGTAGCTGACGTGGTTACCAAACAGGCCTCCGGCTCTCTGTAGGCAGGACAGGAGGGGTGGGTGGAGGAGATCGCCCCTCAGCAACCTCTCCTGCTCAGTCAGGGCACAGAGAGTCGTTAGCTCTCCAGAGAGCACAGCCACGCAGGCAGCATGTGGCATTCTTCACCCACGTGGCCTGGCAGCTGGAGAGGCAGGGCCCCAGACAGTCCCCTCTGGAGGGGCTGGGGGAATGGTGAGGACAGGACACCCTGTGGGAACCAGTTACGGGGGAAGCTGCTGTCCTGGAAGTTTCTGCTGCATCTCCTGAAGACTGGGGTTGAGTTTCTAGGACAAGTCTAGGGTGGCAGTCCTTCCCTGCTGCAGCTGCTGGGTCTGGCAGCTGTGAGGTGCTGTGAGGTCTGAGGGGAGGGAATAGGGGCCAGAAGATTCCAACAAGATTTTAAAAAATGAAAACCCAACTGGCACAGTGGGCTAGAAACTGTGTTAGCCAAAAAGTTTTGAAAACAAAGACGGATTTTCTACCTCAATTATATAATATTATGGCCTCCTTTCCCCTAGAAGGTTCTCAGAAATTTCAAATCTAAAACTAATATTTTATTCCCAACATTCTTTCTTTGTCCTGGGCAAGTGGGCAAGTCAAATTTGCAAGGTCAGTCTGCGGGGTCTCAGTGGGGCAGTGTTAACTCGCCACTGTGTCCCTGAGGCCATTCGGTCATGAACGTTTCACAGTGACGGGAATGAGGACAGCGATGACAGGACCGGTGCAGGCAGGATGGGTTCATCCTCACCCCCCTGTGTCTGCACGGCCGAGGGGCCCTGGCGTGGGGGCTGGGCAGCGGGGGTGAGCGGCCCGGGTGCACTCGTGGTGGGTAGCTCCCCCGTGCCAGAGAAGAACGTTTAGCTGAATGCCTTTGGGATCGGCAGGTGCTACCAATGAATGGAGAGATTCTAGCCATGTTTGGTTCTCCTTGTAACACTGATGGTCAGCTTTCATGTCCAGGAAAGGAGAGGGGAGGCTGGGGGAGACTTCTGTGGCCTGGAGAACACATGTTCTATCTCGAGAAGACAATTGCTACTTGGTCTCAGCCCCCCGCTGCCATGTGGGAATACAGTCTGACACTGCCAGACCTTCTGATGTTCTCAAGAGAAGCCAGGAGTCTAGGTCTTTATGTGAATGTGCCAGATTTTCAAATGTTGGCAAACAAAATAGGCCTGCAGATTAGATGTGGCCCAAGGGCCAGCACTTTGCAGTTGCTAATGTAGGTTTCTCCTTGGAAACACTTCCATTAGGAAAACGGCCTTTCTAAACCCTCACCAGCCCATGATGATCTCTGAGCTGCCATGTCCTGGAGGCCCTGGTCTGAGGAGTCTGGCTCGGACAAAGTGGAGGGATAGGAAATGGCGGAGTGGGAAGAGCTTGGAATCTGCCACAGAACTCAGGCCTTTCTCCCTTGGTTTCCTGGCAGAACAGCAGCCCACCCTCCTGCTTCAAACGGAACTTTATCAAGGTCAAGAGTGCTGTGTGGTTCTACCTACCCTGAAGATGTCATCCTCGGAGGCAGCAGATACAGCCTCCTTCATGGCCTTGTCCAGCTCCTCCTCAGCCGTCAGGTCTCCCGAGATGGCCCTGCGGATCTCAGGCCCGATGTCGTGCAGCGTGCGCAAGCCCGCCTGGAACCAGAGGCACCTGTGAGGGCCTGGCGCTCCCTCGCCTAGCAGTCAACCGGCTGTGTGTGCCACGCCTTGGGGTTGCAGAAGGCCTGTCTGCACGTGCAACCACGGATGTGCTCTGGGACCGCTGTGTCTGCTCAGGGTGGGAGAACCCGCTCCTCAACCCAAGAAAGGTGGAGGCATGGGGGAAGGGACCTTCAGCCGAGCTCCAGAGAGCTGGATGCTGTGGAGTGGGCTGGACCATGGAGGCCAGTGTATGCAGAAAGAAGGGAGGAGGGAGAGGACAGTGTCCTCTCTTCTCAGCCATCTATCTTCGGAAGGCAGCTGGCCTCCAGTACACTGGGGAGAGGATTGGGCCTTGGCCAGAGGTCAGAGGAAGGTGACCAGGCCTTTCCTTGGGTTGTAGGTCCCCGGCCCCTCACCTGCAGGGACAAGGCATTCCTCTGGGAGGGCTTGCCCACGAGGCCTTGCTCTTTGCGCTTCTTGAATTTCCGGAAGTACTCTTGGATCAGGAAAGTCGCATAGAACTTGCCGACTGTGACTTCATCATCTGAGACATTCGAAGAGAAGAGGGGATTGGAGGCGAACAAGGGAAATTCAGTTGGGCTTTATTAATTTGTCTTCAGTATCCAAACTTTTAAATTATTAAAATTTATTTTTTGGAACAGATAATACATTCACATGGTTCAAAAAGAAAAGAAAAAGTATAAAAAGTTATACAGTGAAAAGTCTCTCTCCCTCTGCTCCCTTCTGACATGTTACTACCTCCTAATTGATAATCTTTTTGATCAGTTTTTTATTTTTCCAGAGATTTTTTATGTCAATGCTTTTTGTAAATAAGCAAGTATATTTTTATCTTCCCCTTTTTTAACATAAAAAGTAGCCTATTATCAAAATGATTTTCCACCTTGCTTTTTTTTAACTGACATTACTAACAAATTCTCGTTTGATTCTAAAGCTTCAGATACCATCATAAATCACCCAGTCCCCTAAGTATAAATGTAATTTTGCTTAAAGATAAGCAGAGGGGTTGGTAGAAGAAGCACCTTTTTCCTGTGCAAGTTTGGGTTTTTCTTTCAACCAAACAGATGGGGTTTTCTCGAGCGTGGCTTGGCTAGGTTCCTGCTGGGCTGGCCCCCAAGTTACCCGGACACCCTCAGTCCCTGTCTTGAGAATGACCACGTGGTGGTGAGCCAGCAAGCCTCTAGCAGGATTGCTGCATGCCTTACAAGGAGCCCCTTTGCTCCACCTCTTGGTTGTCTATGAAGGAAGGGCAATGGGCTGGGAGACAGCTGGTTGGGTCAGATCTAGGGGCTTGTGATGATTCTCTTGCTTCTAATTATCTCTAAGGAATGCCCAAATCCATAGCAGTGATGGCCTTCCACTGGCAAGGGCCTCATTCTCATGTGGGAGGAAAACCCCCTGAGCCCTTGCTCAGGGCAGTCGGGGAGGAACTGTACCAGGGAATAGAACCCAGTGTTCTGGCATCCCTCAGCTGCAGGTTCAGATCCTGAATCTGCTAGGTACTTACCACATAGCCTTGCGCCAGCTACTTAGTTTCTAAGACTTCAATTTTTCAGCAAACTTCATGGAAACATTATAAGGAGCAAATAAAATAATGTATGTAAGGTAGTCACCTCTGTGACTCCACTTAATCCAAGTCCTGCTTTCTGTCCAGGAAGTGGTTCTCAGCAAGGGTGGTGTCACCTTTTAAAAAGCATTTTGGAAATGTCTGGGACTTTTTTAGATGTCACAGTGATTTAGGGGTGCTGCTGGTATTAAGTGGCAGAAGCGTGCTTTGCATAGTAAAAGACAGCTTTTCACTCTGCATGTCTCCCAAATGTTAGCCAGAACAGCCCTGTGTGGGAACAACCTGCTTGTAACTGTCTGAGCTAAGAACCTAGCTTCATTTTACATGTGAATACAAAACATTTTTTGCATCATTTTAATATATCCAGAATGTTTCAGGAAGATAGCCGCTGTGTAAATTGAGAGAAACTTTGTTTTGTTTCAGTGGGACCAAGAGGCCTCAGCTTGGAAAGTCACGCACCTGATGGCAGTGCTCCCTGTGCTGTGGGGTTGACCGCCGGCTCTGACTGCCTGCTGCGGCCTGCACGGGTCCTCTGTGTGTGCACGCATGTAGGATATGTGTGCGTGCATGTGTGTGCAGTTATTTAAATCCCCTTAGCCCTTACTTCAAAGTGTCAACGATATTCAACAGTCTTCCTTCCTTTAAACACACTTATTCATCGTAAGTGGGCGCACACAAGCAGTTCTTCAGTTAACTTTAACTTCTGGCCTAGTTGTGCCTGAGCATGTGTATGCTGAATAACATTTGATTTTAATACATTTTGTATGAGAGTTAAAGCATTATATTAATATTTTGGAAATCATATGCAACGGAAGGTTAGTTACCTGTGACTTTCATTCAGGACAGCAGCAGGGGCATCAGACCCCATTTGTTATGGAAAAGAGCTGTGGGTGCACTGGCGGGGGGGGGGGGGGGGCAACCCTGCTCTGGGAAGGACATGGTGCATTTCCACCAGGAGGGGCTCTCAGGGCCCTGCCATCACTGGAGCTCTCAGCCCAGTGGTTTATGGGGGAACCTTTACTTGTGATTTTCCTGAAGTTCTGCCCCTCCTCTCAGCATCAAGGGGCCTTGCCCAGCTTCATCTGGGAGTTGCAGGACCAGACCAGATTTCCAGCCTGACAGCCCATCTCTGAGTTTATGAAGGGTACGGATGGCACCCTCGTCCCTTCTTGCTGTGAGGCCTTCCAGACCAAAAGGCAGGGTCTGGGAAAGGGGACCTTCTGCAAGCTCTGTAACTCCAGAACAGGTAGGTGGTGAGTGTGTGTGAATCGGGAAGTACTTACCTCCCGCTGGGGGCACCACTTGGTCCAGCAGCTTCATGCTTGTCCGCTTCCAGATCTTCTTGATGATGGCCCGTAATTCCTCATTGGCTTGTTCCAGGTTCCCTGAGGGGAGGGAGGTGGGCATGAGGCCAACATGATCACTGGCCCCTTGGAGGGCTCCCCATGGGGTGTGCCCCTGACACAGTCCTAGTCCCTTCTTTTGCTCTCTTTCTCCCCTGTCCCTGTCTTCTTACTATCTGCCCCCATCCTCCTCTTTCCCTCCCACACCCTATCCAGTGCCATTCTTTCTCTGCCCATTGCTCAAACCGGCCAATGGCATCCCTTCACTCCACACACTGCTTTTCCCAAGCTAACAAGACTGCTGGTGCAGGATGGAGCTCAACAGCTGTCGACCAGGAGAGCACAGGGGTTCTACATGGACAGCATTTCTTATAGCCTGTGGTTGCCAGGGAAACGTGGGTGATTGGGAAGGAGAGCAGTCTCCCCCAGTGTCAAAGCCCTTGGCTGAGTCTTCTGTGGGGAGGATATGGCATGACCTCAGTGTGGAAGCCAAAATCAGAAGACACTGGGTTCTCTTGGTCCACTTTCTCCACTGGCAAAACAGGTGTAGTTAGGTGCCCACCCACTGCAGCCTCTGGGCTATGGGCCTTATTGCTGTATGAAAGGAAAGCTGAGACCTCCAGCTACAAAACGGGACGGGGTAGCAGGATTCTGAGATGCCCCCCAGACTCCCTCTCACCATCACCAATACATACATTACCTGCACAACCCCTGGGGCTGTGAATATAATGGATTTTACCATGATTAGGTTTTATTATATGGCATATATCACCTTAAGGTAGGGAGATTGTCTAGGTGAACCTGACCTAACCACATGAGCTCTTTGAAAGTTCTTGGGTACAAACTTCCAGTTTTAAAATATGTAAGTCCTGGGAATATAATGTACAGCTTGGTGACTATAGTTAATACTGTATCACATATTTGAAGGTTGCAAAGAGAGTAGATCTTAAAAGTTATCATCACAAGAAAAAATTTGTAACCACATATGGTGACAGATGGTAACTAGACTTATCGTGGTGATCATTTCACAATATATACAAATGTCAAATCATTATGTTGTACACCTGGAACTAATATAATGTTATATGTCAACTGTGCCTCAATAAAAAAGCAAGACAAACAAACACAATTAAAAAGTAACGTGTGAAGGGGGTCAAAAGGTAAAAGCAGACAGTTCTCCTGCTGGGAGCAGGAGTGACAGAGAGTGGTGCGGGCCTGGGAGAAGGCACACACCGTGTTGTGACCCAGCCGGGACAGGCAGCCTCCAGGGCTCAGGGCCCTGGGCAGAGCTAGCCCCATGATGGCAGGGCATGAGTCCTGCCAATGGCCTGAATGAGCTGGATGAGGATTCTTGCCCAGAGCCTCTGGAACAGGACACGTCCTGATTGATAGTTCGGTTTTGGCCTGAAGACCCTGAGCAGAGAACTCAGCCACCCCGTGGCTCCACTCCTGACCCCCAAAACTGGGAGCCGATAACTGGGTGTTGTTTTAGGCCAAAAAACTGGTGGTGATTTGTTATACAGCAATAGGAACCCAGTACAGGCAGACCTCACAGATACTGCAAGTTCTATTTTAGATGCCCTTCATAAAAGCAAATATTGCAATTAAGCCAGTCACATGATTTTTTGGTTTTCCAGTGCATATACACACTATGCTCACACTACACTGTGGTCTATGAATTCTGCAATAGCATTATAGCTATAAAAACAACATTAATACCTTAATTGAAAAATACTTTATAGCCAAAAAATGCTAACCACCATTGAGCCTTCAGTGAGTCCTAATCTTTTTGCTGGTGAAGGGTCTTGCCTCAGAATTGGTGAAAACCTGGTACGGATCTGCCAGCACAATGACGTGAGGGACTGCTTGTGCCAGATTGCTTGCTGCTGTTACACAGGGAGGTGGCGGGTCCCGAACTCCGGTGTGGGACTGCTGGACTGCAGTCGCTCTGTGGCCATGCCAGAGGGGCTTCCCTGGAAGGAAGCCCAGCGGGAGCAAGCACAGCTGGCAGTGGAGAGAGCGTGACTGACTCCTGAGTCCCCTGTGTGACTATTGGATCCAAGCGGGACCTGAAGCCAGAGGGCAGTCCTTGGCATTCTAGTTATGCAGGGAGTCCTTCGTGGTTACATTCCTTTGCTGGTGAAGGTAGTTAGTGCTTTCTGACATATGCGGTGACGGAGTCAAAATTCATGCAATGCTCAAATACACTCATCTTCTGTAGTGGGTTCAATAGAGCCCCTTCTAAATTCATGCCCACATGGAAACTTGGCATATGACCTTAGTTGGAAACAGTCTTTGCAGATGCAATCAGCTAAGGTGAGCTCTACTTGGTTGGGCCCTAATCCAATACGACTGGTGTCCTGATTCAGTGAGGAGGAGACACACAGGGAAGAAAGCCATGAGAAGACGGTGGCAGCGCCCGGAGGGGTGCAGCCACCAGGAGCTGGGAACGAGGCATGGAACAGATTCTCTCTCAGAGCCTCTGGAAGGGACCTCCAGCTGATGCCTTGATTTTGAACTCTGGCCACCTGAACTCTAAGAGAAAAAAATTCTGTCGTTTTAAGCATCCAATTTGTAATAGTTTGTTGTGGCAGACTCAGGCAACAAATACATCTTCCAAAAGAATCTTCCATACTTTTTTCAAGCCTCAATTTATCCTCACAGTGATCCACCTAACCGTGGAACTTCACTAACCGTCGTTTCACCTCATCTAAGTACAGTACTTACCTTCCCGCTGCATCCCAAAGGTGTGTGTGGCGCAGGACTGGTGCTCTGAAGTGGCTGTCATTTTCTGTCCACTTCCTTCCATGCTCAAAACTGAAGGGTAAGGACTGGTGAAGACTTCATCCTCACAGATTTAGATGCTTCCCCTCATTTCTTTCTGGTTGCTTGTAGGAACTCACCTGTGTCTTCTAGACTTAGTGATGAACACTTGGTGGCCGGGGGTCGGGGGAGGGGGTGGAGGGCGGGGCTTGTTGCTAATAAAGGTTTGCCCCTGAGCTGGCACTGTGGACCCTTTAGCAGCTATTCCTTTTCTTTTTTCCTGAATTTTAATTTATTACAGTAAGAACGCATAACTCGAGCTCTACCTGCCTGTCAGAATTTTAAGCATGCAATACAGGGTCATGACCTGTAGGGGCAGTGTTGTGTGGTAGATCCATGTCTTCCTGTCTACAGTCTTCTTTAATTCTTGACTGTAGTTCCTGTGTGGCTGGCTTCTCTTGTCCCAGCGTGCTCACTTCCTGGAGACGGGATGTGTGCACCAGCTACTTCAGCCCAGCTCCTCTCACATGCCCTGGGTGGTTGGTATCCTTTAGCTGAGCTTGTTTTGCACCTACAGCCTGTCATCAACAGTGAGGACCTGGCTTCCTCCACGAATGAAAATGTAGTTCCTCGATTTACATCAAACTGTAAGTATTGTGGGATATTTCTCCTAGTAGTCATTAAATCTTATCTCCTTGGAAAAGAAAATCCTTCCTCCTGGATGTAATTGTGATAGTCACTGTAAACAATTTGGAAAGTAACAAAAGTAAAGGAAGGAGGCAAAAGTCCCTGCTCATTCTACTACTCAGTGATAATCAACGCCAACAAATTTCCTTCCAATTTTTCCTTGTTATACACACACAGTAGATCAAATGTGTGTTCAGTCCTTCCAGAGTGAGAAATAGGCCTACTTACACCTACTTCAGATTGTGCTATTGCACTGGCCACTGAGAGGGTATTCTGTAGCCTTTGTTTCTTTTTAGCTTAGCAGCAGAACTTGAACTATTTGTAATGTTTTTTAAAGATGAGCTCATTATTTTGACATGTATCTTGCTTGTCTGTTCTTGTTTTCTTTCATTTCAGGTGTTTCTCTTACTTTCTGGAAGGCTTCAGCTGAGAGAAGGCACCTCTGGGCTGTTTGCTGAATTGAGTTCCCACATATCACTTTATCACCTTCCTTACTTTACAAATGGAGAAACTTAAGTAGAGAGAGAGTAAATGACATCACACGTGTTATCAGATTCCGGTCTCCCATCTCCCTGCCCAGCAGTCCGGCTATCGTGTGAAAGGACAATACCATGACTGGCAGTCTGAGACTCCAAGACTGAAGCATTAGAAGGGACAGAAGACATATTGCTTGTCTGTTCTGTGTTTTCTCTGATTTCAATACAAGAGGGTTTCAAACTTTAGTTTCTGTGTGAATCTTAATGTAGCTGGTTGAAAGGGCAGATCCCTGAGCCCTGCTCTGAGACTCAAGTTTAGAGATCTGGGCTGGCGCTTGGAACTCAGTACTTTAAAAAACTCTAATAGGTGAATTTGAGGCAGGTGGTCTTTTGACCACACTCTGCAAAACCCTTTTATAGGCTAGCAGCTCTTGGAGAGCAAGTGCATCTTCTTTGGCACATTTCATACAGCCTTGTCCACAGAGTGCTTCAGAGATGCTTATCAGTTACACCGACTGCCTGTTATTGCCGCCAAAGCTGCTGCAGCCCACTGGGCGCCTATGAGCAAACTAGAAGAAGGCGCCCCTCCAGGCAGACACAGGCCAGAGGGAGCACAGGTGCGAGCTCCACCCCTACCCATTGCTGACAGAAGGCCTTTGTGCCATGACATGTGACGACTTCGACCACAGCCACTATTTGCCACCATGACCCCTTCCCCACACAGGTCTTGTTGAGCATTTAACAGGCCCACTTGCCAGCAAAATTACAAAGAGGTGGGCTTGCTCTTGCTTTGGCCAACACTCATTTGTTTCTGCTTTTTGAACCGTACCCTGTGACTTCAAGATGGAAAGCTAGAGTTCAAAGTAAATAAACTGGAAGGAAACAGGTCATTAAAGGAGCAAGGAAGATGCGACCAGGCCTCTGCATCCCTGAGGTGCAGGTCACCGCTGGACCACAGCTCTGCGCAGGCGGGAGACCCTGCGACATCGTGCAGGCTGCTGACTGCCTCTCTGGCTGATATGCCAGATCTTCTGAGTGGGTGATTCTTACCTTCTGTTTTGATTCTCAGTGCTGTCCGGACCAGGGCAAATAAGGTGGCATTGAACATGACCGTCCCATCACTGTTCAGAGGCATGTTCATGGAGACCAGACGCTGGAGGGGAAGGGGGACGAAGCTGGTGATTACAGCAAATGGTTCTCAAAGGATCCACAGAAACAGTATGGCAGGAGGACACTGGGAGGGAGCCTGTGCCCAGAGTGGGGCAGGGGTGTCTGATCACGAGTCACTGAAATGTATTCAAAACTATGCTGGGGGATCTTGGCTCTGCCAAAAGTACTCTTGTTCTGCTTCACAGAGGGAGGGAGGAATGGAGTTTGTCCCTAGTAAACCCTTGCTTCCACCCCCTTCCCGTTCAGATGCTGCTCACGCATGTGGGTGTGCTCTGTGTGGCAACAGGGAACAGCTGTGTGCAGGCATTTGTGGGCGCCCACCTGCCGACCTACATCCTTTTAAAGCCCTGATCAGAGAGAAAATAATGGAAGATGCTCTCAGGAGATGCAGTGTGTCCTTTCTCCTGTATATTAAAAAATCTTCCTCTACACCAAGCTGGATCAGCAGCCTGCTGCCACTGGATAGGACTGGATGGCCCTCTGCCAATTCCTTCCCACCCCCCAAGGTTGCTGCCAGTGTGCTGTGCCTGGGTACAAGGCCCATAGCACACACAGGGTCACTGCAAGAAAGAGCACCATAAGATTCACCCTGGCACGTATTGTCAGGATGTGGTCAAGGGTACTATTCATTAGATCACATGGTGTCCTCCTATTAATCACAGTGCCCGAAAGGGTTATAATTCCTCTGAGTGACTGGATCTTCTTGATTCTCATGGACAGTGCGGTCTTAGAGTGGTCTCCGGAAAGCATAAAGCTCAGGCGGCACCCATGCAGGCCCGTGTGAGGCCCCGAGGGACACACTACGGCCTCACGCAGGCTGTGCTCCCCTGCTCTTGTTTTCCACTCTGCTTTCCCTGGCATTTAATCTGTGCTCTTCTTTCCCCTCATACTTTCTATGCCCTTGGAAATCTTGTAAAATCTTTTGGGTTTTTTTTTGGTATGAAGTGGAGGTACAAGTGAGTAAAAACGGAGTAAAACAGAGCATAAATAGAAGGTCATATATTCCTTCATTTCTCCATTTTCCTTGAGTGGATTGTCCATAGAGCTGAATTTTTCGGTTTGTGTTTCTTCTCTGCATAGATCTCTGATGTCACTTCACACAACCCCCTTTTTGACTTGTCACTCTTTCGGCATGGAACACAGAATGGTGATAGTGAGAATTACAGAAAGGGGATGAGAGTGGAAATGAGACTCCAGCCAAGTGCTGGGCTACATGGTAGGGGTTATGTGAGGCAAGAGAGGGCACACAACTTCAGGGGGCGCTCCCTCTCAGGGTTGTGCAAGACCCCATGGGCATGAGTTGGGTCTAGCAGAACTGGGATGTCTGTCTTTAACATCACAGAGTCACTTAGAGATCTGATGAGCATGATGGATTCTATCCCTGGTGCAATTTATGAGTGTTTCAGTGATTTCATATACAATTGTAGGGCTTCATGTGTCCCTGAAACTGATGCGTGGACTTTAATGGCCCTGTGATCCCAGGAAAGCACCATAACCTATCTGTCCTAAACAGGAAGTTTCCCAGGTTGCCTGGGGCACAGCCCGATGGGGCAGCAAAGTCTGCTCAGAACAAGGTCCTTTACTCCGGACTGGGCCCATAGCACACTGCGACATGGGGCATTCACTCTGTTTTTCCTTTATCAGGTCTGAGAACATATTTCTGGAAGGAACCTTAGA
Source organism: Tonatia bakeri (assembly GCA_004024845.1). Lineage (NCBI taxonomy): Eukaryota > Metazoa > Chordata > Mammalia > Chiroptera > Phyllostomidae > Tonatia > Tonatia bakeri. The sequence goes on along the minus strand of PVIA01001546.1, from coordinate 202,340 downwards.
ATATATTCTGGCTCAAGCTTATTTCCTTAGGCATATACAATATTGTGTTCATGGCCTTAAAGGATCAATGGCCTGACCATGGTTACAAGACAAATAGGCATCTCGCCTCCCATATTTTTTTCTTTCTCCCACGAACACAGGTTGTCTCTTACTTTGCAAGCCACACGGTGAGGGCACAGTTTCCCAAAACCCAGTGGGGGCTGAATCCGCCGAAGCAGAGTCACCACGTCCAGGTGTTTGATACGACCCCTGAAAGAGGAAGGAGGGGAGGGAGAGGCCAGTCAGGGGCGCAGTCTTGGTTGGCAGCCCAGGACTCATGGACCTGAGAGGCGGTGGGGCCCACCTCCAGGAGGAGCTCTCCGAAGCTGTAGCCCTATGGGTCAAACTCAGTGCAGAGCTGCAGAATCGCACAGTGAAACTCCTAACCAACAAATACATGTTTAAATTTTAAGGAGCCATTTTCAAGTAGTTTATGTCCAGGTCAAGGTGGAAGGGATTTAGAAGTGTAATGAAATTCTCAACATGTACTTGCAGCTTCAATCAACTAACCGCCTGACCAAGAGACACAATAGTTATTGTCAGCAAAAGGTGATTGATTGAGGGTTTCCTTGGACCAGAGGCAGGAACGAAGTTGAGATGTTCCTGGCCCTAAACATCCTAACTTGAGTACCTACCAGTTATTACTAATACTGGGATCTTATATCCTTCCATTCAACTGAAAATAGCAGGTATGTTCCTGACCTAGCCAAAGGTGCCTTGCTTCCTATTGCTGGCCTTTGACCCTTGACCCTTGGCCCTGGGGTCTGGTACAATTCAGTGTTCCCAGTGGATCCACCCAGGCTAACTAACCTGTCTTGACCCTGTTTCATAGGTATGGTTGTGCAGTCCTCTCCTTCGGCTTTGGGAATTAGAATTTCTCTCTGGGAACTTACTTGGCTTCTGGGTCATACTCTGCCCAGATTCTTTTAAATTCGTCCAGATGGTGGGGACCAAGGATTGACCAGTCCCTTGTCAGGTAGTCAAAGTTGTCCATGATGACAGCTACAAAGAGGTTGATGATCTGTAGAAAACAGGGAGTACGATGAGTCACCTAAGAGGGTCTTCCTGCACACTTGCCACTTGAATCCACTTTGCCAGCAGTGCCATGTGTGGCAGAAGCCGACATTTCCCAAAACCAGCCACATGTCACCACTTAAAACACCATCCCCTGGAACTTGGGCTTCTTGGCTATGGACATCACACAACTCCCCTCCGAATTGTGTGGGGTGAACCCACACGTGGGCTAGACAGCTCCCTCAAACCAGGCCGCTGGGTGGGGCTGCCAAGGACAGAGGACAATGTTATCCACCCTCATTGCCTAGCAAAGTGCCAAAAAGTCTATGTTGCCTCTAGGCCTCCATGGACATCTCCTCTGTCCTCTGGGACAATGCCACCATGACAATAAGCCAAGAATGGACAAGAGGCATGCTGGGCTCAGGCTTTCTGCCCCTATCTCAGTGTGGTTGGACACTTCTACTAAGTCAGTCTTCCCAAACCAACTCCTCAGCAGGGTTCACCTTGACCCCAAGCTGCGGGGCTGGTGGGCTCAGGCTGCCCTGAGCTTCATGCTCATTCCCTGTCACTGTTTAGTGCCACCCTGGCTTACCAGGAAGGCACAGAGCATGTAGAAGCTGATGAAGTAGAATACGGCGAAGCTGCTGCCACAGGGCGTCTCCCCTTCCGTGCTGTTGCTGGGCTCAGACTCCGGGGCACACTTCTTCCCTGGCATGCAGGCCAGCATGATGTCCTGCCACGCCTCCCCAGTGGCGCACCTGGGGCAGAGAGGCGACAGAGCCCAACACCCATGTAGCCAGGTACACACCTGTGGGTCCTTCCCTGACCCTCTGCCCCTGCTGTCTTCCCCACGGGGAACTGCTAAATTGAATCTGGTGTTGGTCATTCCCTGAATGCTCTGATATGTTCACTAAATATGAAAATATACAGCATTGTCTCAAATGTTTTACAACTTTATACACTATGGCAACAACAGTATCTTTTCTGCAAGCTTACTCTTTTTTCCAATCCACGTTCAGTTTTTGAGATTTAGCCATTTAGCTGTTTTAGCTCTAGTTCATTCATTTTACTATGTTATAGGAGTACACTTTATACATACACCATCTAAAAAACTCACCCTCCTGCTAATGTTTTTCCTATCTTTTATTTTTGGCTAATAGCAATAATACTGCAGTAAACACACAGGCCCAAGCCTAGGACATCCAAGTAGCAGTGGAATTGCCAGTTAATAGGTGTGTCCTCATCTTTACTAGGTGTCGCTAGTTGAGTTTATCCAGGTGTTGGTTCAGTCTGTACTCCCGTCCACAGTGATGAAGAAATGCCACTGCTTGATAGACTCGTCAATCTCACTTTTCAGGCTTAGTGAGGTACAACTGACAAACAGAGCTGGAAGATATGTTAAGTGCACATAGTGCCGATCTGATATACAGATGCATTGTGAAAGGATTCCTCCCACTGAGTTAATTAACACACCCATCACCTCATGTATTTATCTATTTTGTGTGTGTGAGAACACTTAAGTTCTAACTCAGAGACTTTCAATTAGATGACACTGAAGTCACCATGTTTTACATTATGTCCTCAGACCCTACTCATTTTACAGCTGCAGGTCTGTGCCCTTTTACCAACTTTTCCCATTCTCCCACCCCCACACTCCCTGTTTCTATGAGTTTAGATACTAGTGAATTTTTAAAAATGTTGCTGATATGATGGGTATAAAATATTTCATTGCGTTTTAATTTGGTCTAAAATTATTAATGGGTTGCAATTTTTATTTCATCTTCTGTTGAATTGCATGTTCATTTCCTTGCCTGCTTGTCTCGAGGGTTATTTGTCTTGTTCGTTGTAGAATTCTTTCTGTACTTTTCATATTAATCCTTTTTCACATATATGCATCACAAGATCTTATTCTGGTCTGTGGCTTGTCTTTAGCTTTATTTATGGTATGTTTTGATGGATCTAAGTTTTAAATTTCAATGTGGTCAAGTTTATAATTTTTTCATCTGTGTTTTTTTCTTTTAACTTATAATAATTTTATAAAGTCTTTCTTTATGTTTTTGTTTTGTTTAAAATATTTTTCTTTATTCTGGGTCATAAAAATATTCCCCTATATGTTCTAAAAGTTCCAAAATTTTGTTTCTAATAATAGCCCATTAATCTGGACTATATTTTTGTGCTCCAGATGAGGTGGAGATATGCTTTCTCTTCTTCTGTATAGATAACCAATTTTCTTAATACAATTTATTGAATTGTCCATCTTCACCTACTGATCTGAAATATTTCTTCTGTCACAAATTATATTTCCATACATGTGTGGGCCTCGTAACACAGGTTTATCTGTCTCTCCGGGTACAGTGGGCCACAGTGTCTCAGTCACCTAACTCTATAGTTAAATCTTGCTCTGTCACAGGGAGTGGCTCCTTCCAGCTTGTTGTTCTTGCAAACTGTGTTGGCTCCTCATTTTCCTTTTCTGTTCCATGGACACAGTAGAATCAACTTTGTCATGTTCATGAACAATCCTGTTGACTATTTTACTGAAGTTGCATTAAAATATAGGTTAACTTGGAGAATTTGACATCTTTGTGATATTAAGTCCCTTGGTCACGAACATGGTACTTCTCTCCATTTATTTAGCCCAATCTCATGTCCTTTAATAAAATTTTATGATTTATCCATATATGCCTTCCATTAGGACATTTCTAGGTGTCTTGTTTAAAATAAAGTATTCTACTATAAAAAGTACATTAAAAAGTTATATTTTCTGTTTGCAGCTAATGTAGAGGAAACACAATTGCCTTTGGAGGAGATTCACTGAACTCTCTCATTAGTTCTATAGTTTCTTTTGTATAGTTTCCACAGGCCATCAATTTTTGAAAAATGTTTTATTTTCCCTCTCCCTTTCATATATATTTTCTTTTTTTTTTAAGATTTTATTTATTTATTTTTAGAGAGGGAAGGGAGAAGGAGAGAGAGAGAGAGAAACATCAATGTGCGGTTGCTGGGGGACATGGCCTGCAACCTAGGCATGTGCCCTGACTAGGAATCGAACCTGCGATGCCTGGTTCGCAGCCCGCACTCAATCCACTGAGCTACACCAGCCAGGGCCCTTTCATATATATTTTCATTGTATTTTTCATTACCATTTAGCCCCCTTCACCTCCTCCCCTGGCCCCTACAATCACCACACTGTTGTCCACGTCCGTGAGTCCTTTTCCCTTTTGACTTCATCCCTCTATCCCCTCACCTCTTCCCCACTTAGCCATCATCCTGCTCTCTATGAGTCTGTCTCTGTTTTGTTTGTTAGTTCACTTTGTTCATTAGATCCACATATGAGTGATATCATATGGTATTTATCTTTCTCTGACTAGTTTATTTCACTTAGCATAATGTTCTCCAGGTCCATCCATGCTGTCACAAAGGGTAAAATTTCCTTCTTTTATATTTAAAGAAGTAGTATTCCATTGTATAAATGTCCCATAGTTGTTGTATCCATTCATCTACTGATGGACACTTGGGCTGTTTCCATAACTTGGCGATTGTAAATAATGCTGCAATGCACATAGAAGTGCTTATATTCTTTTGAATTAGTGTTTTAGGTTCCTTTGGATATATTTCCAGAAGTGGGATCACTGGGCAGTTCCACTTTTAATTTTTTGAAGTATCTCCATATTGCTTTCCACAATGGCTGCACAAATTTGCATTCCTACCAGCAATGCAAAAGGATTCCCACTTTTCCACATCCTCACCAGCACTTGCTATTTGTTGATTTATTGATAACAGACATTCTGACAGGTGTGAGGTGATATCTCATTGTGGTTTTAATTTGCATGTCTGTGATGCTCAGTGACATGGAGCATCTTTTCAAATGTGTATTGGCCATCTGTATATCCCTTTTGGAGAAGTGTCTATTCAGGTTCTCTGGCCATTTTTTAATTGGATTGTTTGTGTTTTTGGTGTTGAGTTTTAAAAGTTCTTTGTAAATTTTGTATATTAACTCCTTATCAGATGTATTGGCAAATATGTTCTTTCATTCTGTGTGGTGTCTTTTTATTTAGTTGATGTTTTCCTTTGCTGTGCAAAAACTTTTTAGTTTGATGTAGTTCTTTTTGTTCATTTTTTTCTTTTGTTTACCTTGCCTAAGGAGATATATCAGATAAAATATTGCTAAGAGCAATGTCCAAGATTTTACTGGGTATATTTTCTTCTAGAATTTTTATGGTTTGCTGTCTAACATTTAAGTCTTTAATCCATTTTGAATTTATTCTTATGTGTGGCATAAGAAGCCGGTCTACTTTCATTTTCTTCATGTATCTGTCAAATTTTCCCAACCCCATTTATCAAATAAACTATCTTCAGCCATTGTATGTCCTTGCTTCAAAATCTGTGGGACACAGGGAAAGGAATCCTAGGAGGGAAATTCAGAGCATTCAGGTCTATCTCAAGAAACAAGAAAAAGCTCAAAAAAACAATCTGACTTTAGACTTAAAGGAACTTGAAAAAGAACAATAAACAAAACCTAAAGTGGGTAGAAGAAAGGAAATAATAAAGATCAGAGAGAAATAAATGAAAGAGTCTAAAAATATGATAAAAAGATCAATGATTCCAAGAGCTGGTTCTTTGAAAAAATAAACAAGATTGACAAACTTTTAACCAGACTCATCAAGCAAAAAAGAGAGAGGACCCAAATAAATAAAATCATAAGTGAAAAAGGAGAAATAGTATCTGACACCAAAGAAATACAAAGGATTGTGAGAAAATATTATGCCTACAAATCTGATAACATGGATAAAATGGATAAATTCCTAGAAACATACAATCTTCCAAAACTATATCAGGAAGAATCAGAGAATCTGAATAGACAGATTACACCTAGTGAAACTGAAGCCGTGATCAAAACAAAACAAAACAAAACAAAACAAAACAAAACCTCCCAACAAACAAAAGCCCTGAACAGGATGGCTTCACAGGTGAATTTAACCAAACTGAGAATTCTGAGAAGCACTAACGCCTCTTCTTCTCAAACTATTTTAAAAATTCAAGAGGGGAATAGGCTCCCAGGCTCGTTTTACAAGGCCAGCATTACCCTAATACCAAAACCAGATAAAGACACTACAAAAAAAGAAAATTATAGGCCAATAGCCCTGATGAACATAGATGCTAAAAGCCTCAACTATTAGTAAACTGAATACTGCAATGCATCAAAATGATCAAACACCATGATCAAGTGGGATTTATTCGGAGAATGCAAGGTTGGTAGAACATTCGCAAATCAATAAATGTGATTCATCACATAAACAAAATGAAGAATAAAAACCACATGATCATATCAATAGGTGCAGAAAAAGCTTGTGATAAAATTTGGTGCCTATATATGATAAACACTCTCAGCAAAATGGGAATAGAGGAAACATACCATATTTGCCACATATAATGTTCACCTATGTTTTTGGCCCAAACTTTCAGAAAAAAAATCTTTCATTTTAATTCAATTTTTTATTTATATTTAGAAACAAAACTGATGATCATATTCCAGGGTATTATTTCACATACAGATATTGTTATTGCCTTCTAGAGTTACACTTTTAATGCATAAGCATACATAAAATAATTAAAAACATTTATATAGATACAGAATTAGTACTTCTTATGTAAAATGAGCATCCTTATTTTTCTCTCAAAAATTTGGGCAAAAAAGTGTGCATTATATGAAGCATAATATGGGTATCTAAACATAATAAAGGCCATATATGACAAATGCACTGCCAGCATCATACTCAACAGGTAAAAATTACATGCTTTCCCCTTAAGATCAGGAACAAGACAGGCACGTCTACTTTCCCCTCTCTTATTCAACATAAGAGTAATTATGTAATTATTTGCAGATGACATGATATTGTACATACAGAACCCCAAAGATTTCACCAAGAAACTAGTTGAGCTGATAAATGAATTCAATAAAGTAGCAGGATACAAAATTAAAATCCAGAAATCAGTTGCATTTTTAAATGCCAATAACAAACTAACAGGAAGGGAAATTAAGAAAACAATCCTATTCACAATTGCTTCAAAAATAACAAAATACCTAGGAATAAACTTAACCAAAGATGTCAAAGACCCGTACTTGGAAAATTATGACTCTGAAGAAAGAAATTGAAGAAGATACAAATAAGTGAAAGCATATACCATGTTCATGTTTCCTTTTTTATTGTGGTAAAATGCACACAACAATATTTACCATCTCAGCCATTTTTAAGTGTAGGGCTAGTGATATTAAATATATTCACCGTGTTGTGCAGCCAGCCACCACCACCCATTCCCATAACTCTTTTCATCTTGTAAAACTAAAATTATGCCTGTTGTAGAATAACTCCCCCAGGTCTGACAGCCACCATTATATTTTCTGTCTTTACAACTTTCACTAAGTACCTCATTTAAGTGGAATCATAAAGGGTCTTTTTGTGACTGGCTTATTTTACATAGCATAATGACCTCAAGATTCATCCATGCTGAAACATAGTGCAGAATTTTCTTCCTTTTTAAAGGCTGAATAACATTCCAGTGTATGTATATATCACAAGTGCCCATTGGCCTATGGACACTTGGGTTGCTTCCACATTTTAGCTCTGACGAGTAATGCTGCTATGAACATGGGTGTACAGATATCTTTTTGAGATCCTGCTTTCAGTTCTTTTGAGTATATTCCCAGAATGGAAATTGCTGGATCGTATGGTCATTATGTTTTTAATTTTTTGAGGAACTACCTTACTGTTCTCCACAGTGGTTGTACCATTTTATATTCCTAACAACAGCACCCATGGATTCCAATTTCCCCACATCCTTGCCAGCACTTTTTTTATAGTAGCCATCCTAATGAGTGTGAAGTATCTCCTTGCAGTTTTGATTTGCATTTCCATTATGCTTAATGATATGGAGCATCTTCTAATGTGCTCATTGGTCATTCATATATCTTCTTTGGAGAAATGTCGATTCAAGTCCATTTTTAAATGGGTTTATTGTTTTGTTGTTGAGTTTGGCAATCAGTATTTCTGGATTTTAATTTTGTTTCTCTTTCTCCAATTCATACTGTTTGATTCATTTTTCTCATCTTATTGCATTGGTTAAAACTTACATTATAATATTGACTAAAAAGTGATAGCATATGATCTTGTTTATTATATTTACTAATTAGTTATAAGTTGTTATGGACTAAATGTGTCACTCCAGAGTTCAAATGTTGAAGCCCTAAACCTCAATGTGCTAGCATTTGCAGGTGGGACCTTAGAAAGTAACTAGCTTTAGGTCAGGTCATAAGCTGATATCAGTGCCTTTATAAGAAGAGGGAGACTAGAGTTCTCTCTCTCTCTCTCTCTCTCTCTCCCCCTCTCTCTCCATGTCTCCCTCTCCCTCTCTCCCATCATGATCAGGTGGCTGTCTACAGGTCAGCAAAAGGGTTTTAACCAGGAACTGAAAGAACCAGGACCCTGATCTTGAACTTCCAGCCTCCAAAAGTGTGAGAAAAATGTTTGTTGCTTAAGGCACCCAGTCTATGGTGTTTTGTTATAACAGTTTGACCAAACTAACCATTATCAGTACAGGAAAGTGACTGTATTCTTTTATTAATCTTCCACCTTACCAATACTATTAATTGTCATAAAGTCTTTTGAGTTGATTTGCTTGAATTTTCTACTTGGATTAGTCCACTGTTTGCAAACAATAACACTTATGTCTACAGATTTTCATATTTTACTTCTTGCCTTTTTTCTTCTCACAATGGAATGACTGGGGAGGTTCTCTACTACTTTTTATTCCTGGAAAATTTATGTAACATAGGAATGATATATCCCTTGCTATTTTGGTAGACATTACTCATAAAAATATTAAATCTTTGGCCTTTTTGAGGACTAAAACTTTGACTACCTTTTCAATTTCTACTGTGGTTAATTAAAAAATTCTTAAGACAATTTTGTGATTTGTACTTTCTTATATAAAAGCATCTACTTTACCCTGGTCAGGTGGCTCAGTTGGTTGGAGTGCCATCCCATACACCAAAAGGTTGTGAGCTTGATTTCCAGTCAAGGCACCTAGGTTGAGGGTTTGATACCTGTTCAGGGTGCTTCCAGGAGGCAAGCGATGTTTCTCTCTCACATCAATTTCTCTCTCTCTCTCTCTCAAATCAATGAACATATCCTCAGGTAGGGATTTTTTAAAAACAGTTCAGAATAAAAGCATCCATTTTATCTACATATTCAAATATATTGGCATAAATTTGTTAATGTTCTCTTATCATTCTAAAAATCACTTCCACATCTGTAATCATGTTGGGTTTCTTACTTCTGATGTTGTTGTGTCTTTTTAAAAAAAAACAGATTTGAGGGAGCATTTGAGATCTTGCTCCTGGCACATGTCGTCAGTTTGGCCCCCCAAAACTCATAAAACAATCTCTACAGGTTTAGGTGTTTCTTATGTTGACATTTACTTGGTGCTGTCGGCAAGGTTGTAAAGAAGCCCACCCAGGGCCAGCCTGTGGACCCAGAGTCAGTGCTAGGTATAAGCAAAGGCCCACTGCGCCCTACCAGCTCCCCACTGCATACCTGGTGAACTTGGGTGAGTCTCTCTTGGAACCCAGGGCCTCCCTGCTTTAAGCAGCAGGTCATGACTTTATTTGAGCTACTCTTAGAAAATGCTCAAGGTAGATAAGTGTTGTGATAACCCAGGGAAAGGGGAAAAACAGGATTGCTGCTTTTAACTGGATTGCTTACTAAGAGTCTCCACAAAATCTTTGGTGTTAAAATGAGAGACTGAACTCTCTTCAGCCCTGGAAGAGAAAGGATGCTTGTTTCCCCAACCTGAATAGCCAGAGGGGTTATGATAGTAGTTCAGATCTCTGAATCCAGAGTGGCAAAGATGGCTGCTGGGAGTGCCAAGTATGGTAAGGCAGCTGATCCCAGAGAAGCTGACAGGAGCCATGGGGAGAACGACAGGGCACCCTGGAATGGGTTCACCCTGACAGAGGAGCTCAAGAGAGTGGCCCATGTCTTGGAAAGCACTGTGGTTCCAGCAGCATCCAGTAAGCTCTCATGGGCCCTTACTTGGGCATTATCAGGTGATAACAATCTTTGTTGCAGGAGGAAGCATTTTCTGTAAGGCACAAAGCAGTCCTACAGGGATAGTCACTGCATTGGCTCATCTGGAGATATTCACACAAAGGTTGGTTTTCCCTAGAAGTTTGTCGACTCTACAGATCTCAGAATTAACACAGACAATCACATCTCTGATGTTGGGAACCACCCTGCCTGGTATCAGAAGCTATAACCCCTGCCTAGGCTAAGGCTGAGGGAACAACCTTGGACCATAAGCCAGCAGGGAGACAAGCTTATCTCCCTGGCAGGAGCACCATTCCTGCCCCTTTTACTTCACCCTGCCTGGTCCCCAATGCTTGGTCAGTTAGCCAATGACTGGTAAGATTCCCCAAGCGGGGAACGACCTAAGACAGGCATGATCATGTGGGAGGCCCCCAAGGAAGGACTTTGGGGGCTACAGCAAAGCTGGACCCTCACCCCTCAGCTTTGACAAAGCCTAAATTCTCATGGTCTACGAGAAAATCTCTTTATCTCTTGGCTGCCTTAGTTACCTTGCTCCACCTAAGCCTGAAATAATGACAGAGGGTGGTGCAGCCCTGTGCTGAAAAGGGTGGGTTCCCTGGGTGATTAGGCCTGAGAAAGAATATGTAAAATCCTGTGAAACCTGCTTTGTTTAGAATGTTCTCAATTGAATGAGAAGGGTCCAAGGAGGAAGTAAGTTTGTTCCTTAAAGTCTTTTACAGCTCTTTGACCCTGACTCAAAATAGGCCCTCAGACTTCCTTGTTGTCTATTGTTTGATTCTTTCTTCCTGGCAATGAGTAATGAGCTTTACCTGAATTCTTATGCAAACAAACCCAATAAAAGCCTGCTGGGACAGGAGAATGAGGCACTCTCCCTTAGGGGCTGTCTCCCCTAGGGAAGGTGGCCCAGCGCACTCCCCACTGCAGAGAGTGGCCGTTCCATTCCTATTTCCCCACAGGACTTGGTTGTCTCTGTGTACGTTTTTCTCGTGGGTTGACAAGCAGTCTGCAGTGTTCCACGGTCACTGTCAGTCAGTGATCGCGACACTCTGAGGCTAACAAGTCCCACGGCACTCAGCCGCCATCTTTAACTAAGAATGCCATCATGAGGATCCTTTGATACCTCTAAATTAATCTTTTGAAAAAGCTGGCTATAAAATTAGGCAGAATGCATGGAAAGCATACTTCATTGGTGTACTGAAGCTTTAAAAGAGGGTTTAGATAAATTGATTGACCTATGATGTCCTTCAGGTGTCAACCCAATTCTTTGAGGTATTAAAAATGACTGTCCTTATTTTAAAGGGGGAAGGTCATTGGGAAATTGACTGGTCAAGAACAAATATAAATTGTAAACGTCTCCAAAACAAAATGTGGATCCGATTGTTCTTTCATAAACTAGTGAGTTTTTCTGCTGGCTAAAAGGCCTCTGTGTCTGTCTCTGTGGGTCCATATGAGTGTGTGTAAATGTGAGACAATTTTCTGCCTCTGGGCGGCATTGTTGGAATTCATTTAAGGGCAAGCACCTGTAAGGATGAGGTATTCTAAAATACTCAGAAATATGGAAACTAACTCAAATACCTTTTAAGTTCACACAATCTAAAATTAATCCTTAGTAAATGAAAGTTAGCTTAAGTTTGTTGGTTTAAGTAAAACAGACAAATCTTAGCCTGGGTTTTATAAAAATAAGTTCATGTTGATAACAAACTTTGATATCTATGGAAAATATTTCTAGAATAGAATGTTCAAGCTAAAGAATGCTAGTTGATTGCTTCGTTTTCATTAGATGGAGAGGTTTTCAGGGTTAAAGTCTCAATGTGCACATAGGAAACTTCGAAGGCATGTGTGTGGGCGAGCGATGGTTGGAAGCTAAAGGAGTTGTCACTGCGATGGTGCTGCTTGGTTCTCCCCTGCTCCCTGGCTCCCCGTGTTTTGGCTTTTGCATTCCCTTATAGATGAAAGAACTTATGAGCAGACAACATTGAAAGGAGCCATCTTACACGATTGCCAAGGTTGCTAACCACTTCCTTTCATTGAGAGCTCCCAGGAAATAAATACGCTAGTTTTTGTTTCTTGGAAGGGACATTAAAAAAAGACATTCCAACCTTGTTGGAAGGGACCTTAGCAGGTGCCTAACCATGAATGGACATCTGCCCCTATCTCTGACACTCGCCCCCACCTAGAGCAGACATCAAAGCCTTCTCTGGGATGAGAAGCTGCTGACACCAGAGGCTGCTGACAGCTATCCCAAGATATCACCAAGGCCTGTATACCTATGGATTGATATTGAACTCAGAATCCATTTTGTCTGACTGCCTTCACCTGTTTGCTAATGATATTAGTCAAGAATAGTTAAACTTGTTTTATGGGTTTTTCTCTATAGTCTAATTGTTTATGATTACAAACACGGTGTAAGATAATTGTTAATACTCTTCATGGCTTATGTAAGTGTTATAATAGATGTCAAATACAGAAATATGAGACAAAGGGCAAAACTTGGATCATGATAGTTCACAGGATAGAAATGATCTAGAGTGTTATTTTTTTTCTTCAATGAAGGCCATAAGAACTACCTACCTTCCATTTACCTGCCCTTCCTTCCCTTTTGAGAAAAAATCTGGCCTCAACTCAGAGTCCACGGTTGCAGTATTGCCCCATCTGTAGTAGTCAGCAAGATGAGGTTGATACTGAGAATTCCTAGGAATGAGTCTTCCTAGTGCTGTGAGACCACACTATCTGATTGAAATGTTGGCCATCAGTGCATCCTGTGGATTGATTTGTGACCAAAAGGGGATCTGTGGACAGAATAAGGGGAGGTTCTATGGAAAGTAATCTCACAGGGTGATCCCATCATAAATTCCTAATGGGGCAGGTGTTGGTGGGTATAAATTTCAGGCATATAATTTTTTTTTAGTAAAAAGTTTATCTTTGCCTTAAGCAAGCCCTGTCCATTGTTTCTGTGCATCTAAGTTAACACACTTTTGATATAAGCTATAACAACCTTCAAAAACACATAATCATTTTCAGTCCAAGATGGCAAAATAGACAGAAGTTGCATTCACCTCCTCCCATTACCACATCAAAATTACAACTAAATTACAGAACAATCAGCCTGAATAACCATCTGAAGACTAGCCAAACAGAAGTCTTAGAACTAACAATACATAGAAGAAGCTAAATGAAGACTGATAGGCAGAGATACGAGATGATCTGGCCCTGCACCCACATGTGTTGGTTGAGAATCTGGAGGCATATTTCAGCTGCAAGGTCCTCCCTTAAAAGCAAGGGGTCTCAACCCCATTACAGGCTCCCCAGTCTGGAGCACCAGTGCCAGGAAGAGGAACGCACATAACATCTGGCTGTGAAAATCAGCAGCAATTACTCAGGTGATATATAAGGCTGCCAGAAACCAAGGAGTCCTCTTAAAGGGCCTGCACATGAACTCGCTTGCAGGCATTCACCCTGAGCTCTTGCAAGGGGATGGTGGAAAAGGGATGCCAGAGTTATATAGGGAGAGACAGAGTAGTGAGGCTTCGGAGATAGAGCTGGAGGGACAGCCACCAATGTCCCTCTGTTGAGTCCCTTTCCTGCACTGCAAATGGATGCTATCTTTCCTGGGTTGAGCATGGTCCTTTTAGGGCATTAGCCTGGTGAGCTACACTAACCCCACCTTGACAACTCCCAAAGGCCCTACTCTACCCAACTTCCTCACCAATATAAGCTCTGCCAGCAGGGACCAGCCTGGGTTTGCATTCCAGACTTTCCTTAAAAACCTTTGAGGAACTGCAGGTGAGCTATGAGTGCAGGGTTGGCAGGGAGAGGGCAGTGGGTTCCAGACACTCTCAGGGAGAAACTGAATTGGGTGGTTTAAGGCAAAGTCTGTCTTCCCACGTGCCTGACAGGCACCACCTTTCCTATATTAAGCCCTCCCTCCACACAGTCAAATCTTAATCTGCTATAGCCTGATGAATTTACTAGCTCTACCATAATGACTCCCTGAGACCCTACCCAGTGCAAAGTTCCACAGACCCCAGGCTGGTGCAACTAGCTTTAGTATACCCTGAGATTTTTGCTGAGTGACTTCAGACTCAGCACTGGCTCCTACTTCAAATCTGTATTAACCTGGTGAACACCATGGTTTCCCTTACCTGGTGACTCCCTGAGAACCTGCCTTACACAATTCACATACAACCAGAGGCCCTTTCATTGGCTGAACCTAACGGGCAGCCAGTAGGTGGTGGTGGGTTTCAGGGTGCCTTAAGCTTTTTCCTGACATGCCCCAGACCTGGTATTGGTGGCTGCCTGTCTTAGTATGCAGGTTGGCCCCTCCTACATGTACCTAGGCCCAGCACAGGGAGCTACCAACCTTGAATTGCTCTGTAGCTTTCATCAGGAAGCCCAAAGATGGTCAGAGGCAGCTTCTGACATTTATCTACACTGGAGTTCCACCCAAGAAGTCTCAGAATAAACACACCTGGTGACTGGCTTCAGACCATGATATAGTGTGACATGATTACCTCCTATAAACAGCAAACAAAAGGGAGGTCTCAGCAGGCACCAGATAGCTGCTGGGGAAAATTCCACCTCATGGGGTCAGCCCCCACATAGCAGCTCGTACACTCTGGTCATGGCCAATCTGCACAGTGAGCCAGCCTAAGGGTCAACCCCACCCATTTATATGGTAATAGCAATCAAGGCTCAACCAGAACAGGGGGACACACAGAACCCACACAAGAAACACTCCTGGAGCATCCAGTTTAAGGGATCTAGGAGACTATGCCACTGGGCCTCGAAGGACACCAATTCCATAAGACCAACATATCAAGACTAAGAGACATAGTAGCTCTACCTAATACATAGAAAGAAACACATGGAGGCTGCCAAGAAGAGGAAACAAGGAAATATGTCCCAAATGAAAGAACAAAAAATATCCCCAGAAAAACAAAACCTAATAAAATGGAGGCAAGCAAACTACCAGATACAGAGGTCAAAATGGTGGTTATAAGAATGGTGGCTCAAAAAACTTAGTGAAAACATCAACAACATAAAAAAAGCACACAAAACCATGGAAAAGAACCAGTCAGAAACGAAGATTACAATAACTGAAAAGAATACACTGAAAGAAATCAATAGCAGATTAGACGAAACAGAGGACCCAATCAGTGATTTGAAAGACAAGATGGAAGAAAACACCCAATCAGAGCAGCAAAAAGAAAAAAAGAATAAAAAATAAGGATAATTTAAGGCAGTAGTCCCCAACCTTTTTGGCACCAGAGACCAGTTTTGTGGAAGGTAATTTTTGCACAGACCAGGGGTGAGGGGATGGTTTCGGGATTATTCAAGTGCATTACATTGAAGCTCACCTCCTGCTGTGAGGCCCAGTTCCTAACAGGCCCAGACTGGTACCAGTCCATGGCCCGGAGGTTGGAGACCCCTGGTTTAAGGGACCTCTGGGACAACATCAAGTATAACAACATCTGCATCATTGTGGTACTAGAAGGAAAAGAGAGACAGCAAGGGATTGAGAACATATTTGAAGACAACTCCCCTAACCTGATGAGGAAAAAAGACACACAAGTCCAGGAAGTGCAAAGAGTCCCAAACAAGAAGAACCCAAAGAGGCCCCGCACCAAGACACATCATAATTAAAATAAGAAAAGTTAAAGCCAAAGGGAGAATCATAAAAGCAGAAAGAAAGAAAAAAACAGTTACCTACAAGAAAGCTCCCATAATACTTTCTAATATGTATTTCTAATAGGAAATACTGATTTCCTAACGGAAACTTTTTAGGCCAGAAGGGAATGGCATGAAATATTCAAAGTGAAATATTAATATGCAAGAACCTAAAACCGAGCCTACGTTACCCAGCAAGGCTATCATCTAAAATTGAAGGAGAAATAAAGAATTTCTCAGACAAGAAAAAGCTAAAGGACGTCATCACCACCAAGCCAGTATTATACATAAGATTAAAGAGATGTCTTTAAGAAAAAGAAGAGGAAAAAAGAGAAACATAAATGTAAATAATAAAATGGCAATAACTAGGTACCTATCAATAACCACTTTATTTTTTTTTCTTTAAACATCAATGTATGGTTGCCTCTCATGTGGCCCCCACCGGGGACTTGGCCTGCAACCCAGGCAGGTGCCCTGACTGGGAATCAAACCGGTGACTCCCTGGTTCTCAGCCCACACTCAATCCACTGAGCCACAACAGCCAGGGATCAATAACCACTTTAAATGAAAACAAATTAAATGCTTTAATCAAAAGACACAGGGTAGCTGAATGGTTGAGAAAATAAGACTCATATATATTCTGTCTAAAAGGGACCCACTTCAGATAGAAAGACACACACAGGCTGAAAGCAAAGGGATAAGAAACAGATATTTCATGGAAATGGAAATGAAGAAAAAGCTGGGGTAGCAATACTTATATCAGAGAAAACAGACTTTAGTACACTGGCTACAATTAGAAACAAAGGACATTGCACAATGATAAAGGGATCAATTCAGCAAGGTGATATAACCCTTGTAGACATTTATGCACCCAATATAGGAGCACCTAAATATATAAAGCAAATCTTGATGGTCATAAATGGAGAGATCAACAGTACTGCATTCATAGTAGGGAACTTTAATACCCCACTGACATCGATAGATAGATCATCCAGAGAGAAAAATCAACAGGAAACAGCAGCCTTAAATGACACATTAGACCAGATAGATATAATTGACATTTTTAGAGCATTTCACCCCAGACAGCAGAATATCCATTCTTTTCAAGTGTACATGGGATATTTTCCAGGATAGACCACACGTTAGGACACAAAACAAGTCTCAATAAATTTAAGATTGAAATTATATCAAGCATCTTCTCTGACCACAATGGTATAAAATTAGAAATCAATTACAAAAAATAAAAACACCCCCGAAAGTCACAGAAACACATGAAGACCAATCACAGGTCACTAAACAATTAATGAGTTTTCAGTGAGATTAAGAAGAAATCGAAAGATATCTTGAGCCAAATGAAAATGAAAACACAACAGCCCCAAATCTATGGGACACAGTGAAAGCATTCCCAAGAGGAAAATGCATAGCAATACGGGCCTACTGAAACAATAAAAATCTCAAATAAATAATAAAACCCTACACCTAACAAAATTAGAAAAAGAGTAACAAGAAAAGTCCCAAGTAAGTAGAAGGAAGGAAATAATTTGGATTAAAGTAGAAATGAACAAAATAGAGGTTTTTTTTTTTAAAAAAAAAGCAATACAAAAGATTAATGAAACCAAGAGAAGGTAGTTTGAAGAGATAAATAAGAGCGGTAAACTTTTAACTGGGCTCATCAAGAAATAAGAGAGGATCCAAATAAATACAATCATAAATGAAAGAAAAGTAACAACACACAACAGAAATAAAAAGAGTTATAAGAAGATACTACAATCATATGCAAACAAATTGGACAACCTAAAAGAAAAAGATAAATTTCTAGAAACATAAAATCTTTCAAGACTGACCCAAGGGAAAAAAAAATTACAACCAAATCAAATCAAACCAGTAACAGAGAAATTCCAAACAAAATAAAGTTCTGGACAGGATGGTATCACAGGTAAATTTTACCAGATATTAAAAAATTTAATGCCTATCCTTCTCAAACAATTCCAAAAACTTTAAGAGGAGAGAACACTCTGAAACTCATTTTACAAGGCCAGCCTTTTCCTTATCCCCAAATCAGGAAAAGACATGACAATAAAAGAAAATTATAGGTCAATATCTTTGATAAGCATAGATACAAAAATCTTCTACAAAATATTAGCAAACTAAATTCAACAATACATTAAAAAGAGCATACAACATGATCAAATGTGATTTGTTCCTGGGATGCAATATTGGTTGCATATCCACAAATCAATTAACATGATATACTACATAAACAAATGAAGGATAAAAACCATATGATTGTATCAATACATGCAGAAAAATCTAGCATCCATTTATGACAAAAAAAAAACCTTTCAGCACAATGGCAATAGAGAGAATATACCTCAACACAATGAAAGCCATATCTGAGAAACCCACAGCTAACATCATATTCAATGGAGAAAAAACTAAAAGCATTTTCCTTACGATCAGCAAAAATACAGGGATGTCTGCTTTCAACACTCTTACTGAACATAGTACTGGAAGTCCCAGCCATAGCAATCACATTAGAAGAAGAAATCAAAGGCATACATATTGGAAATGAAAGAGTAAAACTGTCATTATTTGCAGATGACATGATAATATATATAGAAAACCCTAAATATTCCACACACAAAAAAAGAACTGGAGCTGACAAATAATTGAGCTAAGTAGCAGTATACAAAAACATTCAGAAATTGGTTGCATTTTTATACACCAATAATGACCTACCAGAAAGAGAAACTAAGAAAACAATTCCACTGACAATTGCATGAAAAAAATACTTAAGCATAAATCTAACCAAGGATGTAAAAAACCCTGTACTTGACAAATTATATAACACTGAAGAAAAACACGGAAGAAGGTATAAATAAATGAAAGCACATACCATGCTCAGGGGCAGGAAGAATCCACATCATTAAAATGTCCGTACTACTAAAAGCAATCTACAGAGTCAATGCAATTCCTATCGAGGTATCAATAGCACATTTCACAGAACTAAACTACAACGAATATTCCAAAAATTTATATAAAACCACAAAAGACCCTGAATAGTCACAGCAATCTTGAGAAAACAAAGTTGGAGGTATCACACTACCTGGTATCAAACTATACTACATGGCCATAGTAATCACAGCAGCATAGGACTGGCGGACTGGCGTAAAACCAGGCATATGTATTAATGGAACAGAATAGAGTCCAGAAATAAACCGATACCTTTATGGGGAATTAATATATGACAAAGGAGGCAAGAACATACAATGGGATAAAGTTAGTCTATTCAATAAGTGGTGTTGGGAAAGTTGGACAGTTACATGCAAAAAGTGAAAATAGACCAATTTTTTCCACCACATCCAAGAATAAAGTCAAAATGGTTTAAAGACTTACAAGTAAGACATGAAACCATAAAACTCCTAGAAGAAAATGTAGGCAGTAAAATCTCTGACACTTCTCTTAGCATTATTTTTTTCTGATGTATCTCTTTGGGCGAGAGAAACAAGAGAAAAATAAATAAATGGGACTACATCAAAGTACAAAGTTTTTGCACAGCAGAGAAAACCATCAACAAAACAAAAAGAAAACGTACTGAACAAAAAGAAGATATTTTCCAATTATACATCCTATAGGAGGTGAATATCCAAAATCTATAAAAGCTCAGAAAACTGAACACCAAAAATACACATAATCCAAATAAACAAATGGGCAGAGAATCTGAATGTAGACACTTCTTCAAACAGGACATGTAGATGGCCAACACATATATGAAATGATGTTTACCATCACTAATCATTAGAGAAATGCAAATTAAAACCACAGTGAGATGCAGCTTATGCCTGTCCGAATGGCTTTCATTATGCTAAGCAAAATAAGCCAGGTGGTGAAAGACAAATACCATATGATCTCACCTTTAACAGGAACCTAATCAACAAAGCAAACAAACAAACAGCAAAATAGAACCAAAGACAATGAAATAGAGAACAGGCTGACAGTGACCAGAGGGGAGAGGGAAGGGAATTTCAGGGGAAAAGGGTGAAGGGTTTGCAGGAACTTTTATAAAGGACACAAGGACAATAACAAGGTGGGGCGTGGAAACAGGGAAGGGAGGGACGGAAGGCTGGGGGGTTGGGCTGGGGGAGGGGCAGAAAACTGTACTTGAACAACAATAACAAAAACTAAGAAAAAAATAAATCAACAAACAACATGTGTTGGGTGAGGATGTGGAGAAAAGGGAGGTTCACTGATTGGGAATGCAGACTGATTGGTGCAGCCCCTGTGGAAAGCTGTATGGAGGGTCTTCAAAGGATAAAGAATGAAATTGCCCTATTACTTCTGGGTATATTTTTGAAGAAACCCAAAACACAAATTATTAAAAAAGATTTTATTTACTTATTTTTAGAGAGAGGGGCAGGGAGGGAGAGAGGAAGAGAAACATCAGTGTGTGGTTGCCTCTTGTGCGCCACTCACTGGTGACCTGACCTTCAACACAGACATGTGCCCTAACTGGGAATCAAACTGGAGACCCTTTGACTCGCAGGCCTGCACTCAATCCACTGAGCCACACCAGGCAGGGCCCAAAACACTAATTTGAAAAAATATGCGCACCCCTATGTTCACTGTAGAGTTATTAACAATAGCCAAGATATGGAAGCAACCCAAGTGTCCATCAGCGGATGATTAGATAAAGATGTAGTAGGTATACACAATGGAATATTACTTGGCCATAAAAAGAATGAAAACTTACCATTTGCAACAGCATGGGTCAACCTATTATGCTAAGAAACATAAGTCAGACAGAGAAAGACAAGTATATGATTTCACTTACATGCAGATCGAACATAAACAAACGAAACAGAATCAGACTCATATACACGGAAAACAAACCGATGGCTTCCAGGGTAGGGCTGTTGGGGGCTGGGTCAAAAAGGTGAAGGTAGAAGTAAGTCCAAATTGGCAGTTACAGAACAGTCATGACGATGCCAAGTGCAGCACAGGGAATACAGTCAATAATATAATAACTACGTATGGTGCCAGGTGAGTTCTTGAAACAGTAGGAGGAACACTTCGTAAATTATATGATTTGACTGTCTAACCACTATGCTGTATACCTAAAACTAATGCAAAATAATATTGAATGTCAACTATAATTGAAAAATAAAATTAATAAAAAAGCACATAATCTCGTTAACTATCTTGTAACCCCATTCCTGCCCTGCTTTTTCCCATCTCCATGTAAAGCTCCCTAAACTTCCTCCTTAATTTCAAATGAATAAAAGGAGGTGGAAAACTGTTCTTCTTGGGAGCATTTGAGGTCTTGATCCCTGGCATGTGTCATCAGTTTGGCTCAAATAAACTCTTTAAAAATTCTGAAAAAAAATTGGATTTGATGGAATTTTGTCTATTTATTGCTCTTTTCATAGAATTAGTTTTAGACTTTATTGATATATTTTAAAAATATTTTACTAATTTCTACTTTTATTTTAATAAATGCATTCCTTCATCCTTTAGGGTAATTTTGCTATTCTATTTCCATATATTCGTTTAATTATTGTAAACTTTTAAAAGTAAATTAATTTTGGCTCTAAATGTTTCTTTTGTATTTATTGGTGCAGCTCATAAATTTAAGATATTGTTCTCTCACTCTCATTTCTAAGTAGTTTGCAGCTTCAGCTCTGAGTTATTTAGAACTTTGACTCAAAACAATTAGTGAATAAATTTTGGGGGGACTACTAATTTTATGGTTACTTTTGAATTTTTGGTGTTTTGAAGTCAGAAGTTTTAGAATTTATTGAATTTTTCTTTTGACTTAAATCTTGGCTAACTTTTGTGACTATTTCTGGGTGCTTAAAAAGACAGTGGGTTTTTTTGCTATTTATCAAATAGAAATGTATTCAATTAAGTTGTTAATTGTGTTGTTTGGACGCTCCATTTGGTGTGCTGTTCTCCGCATCTGCACGGCCATCTCCCACTGTGCATGTGCTCATTTCCCCCTGCGGTCCCATCAGGGTCTCTCCAACACATCTCCAAATACACAGTCAGATGCACTCAGTTTTAGAATTATCATATGTTCTTGGTGGACTCTATCTTTTTTGTAGATATTTAATATCCCTCTTTGTCTTGTTTAATGCCTTTCACCTGGAATTTTATTTCTACTGATATTGTTACTACCACACCCACGTGTTTGGTAAGCATTATCTGGTATTCTTTTTCTATTCTTTTATTTTTATTCTCTGTAGGTCATTTTATTTTATTCTACCTATTATAAATGGGCCAGAGTTAGATTTCTTAGAGCCAATATTACACTCTCTATCTTTTAATAGAGAAATTTAATTTTTCATGATTATTAATCTTTGTTCTGATCCCTGACATCTTATTTGATGTTCTCATTTTCTCTCCTGCTTCCTTCCTTCCTTCCTCCTTCTTTCTTTTTTTGCCTTTCCATCCTTTTGCTGAATTGCTGTAGTTTTCTTTGTCCATTTTTTTTGTCCAGTGATTTAGAATGTACATATTCCATTTCTGTTTTTCTTTGTCAGTTAAATCCCATCTGCTTTCTTCCACTTAGGAATTCCTCAATATTTCTGGTTTACTAATAGCACCCTTTCATGTTTTGACTTTTCTTCCTAGTACTGTGATGGGTTTTTAAAAAATATCTTCTGTCATCAAGAACTTCAGAAAAGGAGGGGATACAGACTTATGTGCTTGCTCTGCTGTCTGGCCCCAATCCCCTGTTTAAGCACGGCACAGGCTCCCATGCTGTCCAACTGCAGTCAACAGTGGCCCTCGTGTTCTCACAGCCTACAGTCCGAGGGAGGCGGTGATGTCAGACTGGTATGTGAAGGCCCTGCCATTTTGCTGCAATACATTTGAGTAGTAATGATGCTTGGGCTTGGGTGTGAAGAAAGGATTCTTTAGAACAAGGTCAAGATGGGGCTCTCTCAGAGAGGATCCTTGGGTCCCCTGGAAAGGGACCCCAGGGGATGAGGGGCTTGCTGCCTTTCCCAGCATGAAAGCACATGAGATATGTGAACTAAAATGACTTTAGAAATCATCTGGCCCAGGGTAGGGTCAATAGTTCTCGCCTCCCAGCCCTGGACTAGGTGGACCCAGGAAAGCGGTAAGAACCAAGGGGGCAGATGAGGGGTCGTCAGGAGCCAGATGAGGAAGGAGAAGCAGGTTGCACGCAGCATGGACTTGCTGACGCACAGGCAGGCATGAGGAGCACTGCCTCCCCAGCTACGCCCGAGGCCCTGGGCTGGTTAACTGGGGCAGAACCAAGCACACAGGGACGTAACCACCCAACACAGCAGATGGCACCAACACTGGCACCTGTACTTGTTTTATGAGGAGACTGAGGCTCAGAGAAGTTTGCTGTCTTACTCAAGGTCACAGAGCAAATGTGTTGCAGGCTTGGCTTTGAGCCTGTTCAGCTGCCAAACCAGGGTGCGTCCAGGATTGACTTTTGTTTTCAGGTGGTCACAGCAGCTGTGCCAGTGTCTGAGGCTGCTTGATGGGAAGTTACACATGACAACGAAATGACTGACTACCCAGCCAGGGGAGGAGATCCAGCACCAGTTCTCTCCCTGCCCACTCTCCTGGAGAGAGGTGGTCCCTCTCGTTCTGCACCCAGACTGCAGGGCTGAACCATGGAGGTGTGTCTGTGTGCACCTGTCCTCAGAGACCCACCTGAAGAGAAGCAGCACAGCTTGGGGGAAGGTCTGAAAGTTGTTGTTGCGGTTGATCTCTGTGGTGTCATTCAGGGCAATTTTCCCAAACACCTAAAGGGGGAGAGGAAAGGGATTCAGGAATCATGGAAAGCACAGCAAGGGTCCTCATTCCTACTCATCGGCCAGTGGTCTCTTCAGGGCTCACAACTGTCCCTGGGACAGGCTGGCTTGTAAACTGAGCAGAGTTCCCTGATGCAAGCTGGCAGGGCCTCAAGGGGGCAGGCACCTGCTCCCCTGCCTCAGTTCTCACAACGGACCAGGGGAAGGAGAAAGGTGCCCACAGGGAGGTCCCTGTGGCCCAGCGGGAGCTGAGTCTGATAGCAGGTGGGCTCTGCTTCTGTGCAGGGACAGAGGGCTCCGTGGTCTTCTGTGGGGAGGGGCTGTACATTCTTAAGAATATTTTCTCTTTGAAAAGGACTTTACTGAGGAATAATTAACAAATATAATTGTATGTATATATTTAAAGTATACAATGTGGTGATGATTTGATATACATACACACTGTAGGATCATTACCAAGGTCAAAATAATGAACATCCATCACCTCACACAGTTAACTATTTTTTGGTGTGAGAACACTTATGATCTACTACCAGCAATTTCAAGTCTTACAATACTGTATTATTATTATTATTATTAACTATCATCACCATTAGATCCTCAGAATCCATTCTTATAACCTTCTTTCTTTGCCATTTCAGTTCCATATGTCCAAGCACTCACTCTTCCAAACTTAGTTCTTGGATTGTGGAGTGATGTGCAATAAGCAATGTGGGGCTTGGGCAAATTTAGTGCATCTCTGAAACCAGAGGCCTCCTCACCCCCTCCCCGACTTTTACAGCAATGCTTATCTTAGAAACTGCCACCTTCCCTTGAGCAATGGAGAGCTAGTTCTTTTCATCTCAAAGGTTGGGCCTATGAATCTTGGGGTCTTTTGGCAACCAGCAAGCAGGGGAATCTTACTTAAGCAGCTGCCAAGGAAAAGCTCCTGGCTAGCATGCAGTGTCAGTCTGGGCTGTTGTGTTGGAATCCTGAGGAGAGAGAGGCTGGAGAGCTCTGAGCTTGGGGTAGGAGAGGGTACAGTGGGCCCCTTAGTGGGAGGGTGGGCAGCTGGAACCTGCTATGTGTTTCATGGGGAGAGCTTGCCTCTTCCCCTCCCTCTCTCCTAAATGACACTGGGTTGGGGGTAGTTCTCAGGCCTATGAGACCTGGACTAAGCGAGGGGTGTTGTCTGACACACATTTCTTGCTGTTCCTGGAGAAGAGCCCATATCTCTTGAGGCCACTGCATATAACTTGGGAGTGTTTTTCTGAGAGCAAACCCCAGGCCTGGGAAAATGGGGAGAGAAGCTCTCTGAGCTGTATATTCTTCTCTTCGCCATTCACCCTGCTTCCTGTAGGATACCATTTGGGGGGAAGTTCCAATTCCTATGAACTTTTTGGTCTTAGAAACTGAAAGAGGGAGAGAGATAGTCAGGAACAGGGGGGAGGTGAGAGGGAGGAGGGCATCAGGGAGCAGAGGGCTGAGAAAGTAGGAGACTGAGGAGGGGAGCACTGGGGAGCCTGTCCTACCTGCATTCCGATCACAGCATAGATGAAGAACAGCATCACTATCAGCAGGGCCACGTAGGGAAGGGCCTGGGAGGAAGTACAAGAGATTGCATGAGGCCGGTGGAGATGGCTGGCGGGGCACACCTGCAGCCCTAGCTGCTGCCAGGCTTGGGGGGCATTTCCAAGGGCCCCATGGAACTTCCAGCACCTGGGAGAAGGCCTGAGCGATGGCATGGACCCCTCATTTTTAATCACCTGAGAAGCAGCAGAGTATTGAGAGAAGCTGGTCTCAGAGGAAAGAAAATAGTGTGATATTACTTAGTAAAACCAATAACAAATGAGCAAAACACCCTCCGACTAGACACACATCTTTGTACAGCAGGGAGAGAGCTGTGGAGGACACACACCAGGGCTTCCTGGGGAGGCACAGGCGGAGGCAGGCCACACCCTCTCTTTGTGCAGCTTTCTGCTGTTCCACTAGTTGTAAGAAAGACATTTATTTACTAAGGAAAACATAAGTAAACCATAGATCATGGGCTCAAATAATATTTCCGCCACTTTCTAGCTATGAGAGCTGGGGCATTTTACTTAACCTCTCTGAAGGGTGCAAAGGGTAACAATGACCTCTCAGGGCTTGTGTGGAAGTTTAATGATTTAAGGTTTACAGACTGCCTTGTGTGTTGCCTTGCACGCAGTTGGGTCGCTCACATTTTGTTCACTCAAGGTGTTGTCTGCCCAGCAGCTCAGACAGCTGGATTTTCCAGAGTCCCTTCCTCTTCCCCTGGGGAGAGGTCCTTGGGGCTCTGTGCTGGTGAAGGGTTAGGAGAGCCACCCGCACCCACACATGCGTGCCTAGGAGCTGCCTGGCTAGGTGCCTTCACACCACTAGAGGGCACTGCGAGACCACATGGATGCTCTGGGTCCTTGGAGCTTGGGCTCCAGTCAGGTGCAGCTCCTCACAGGCGCCAGGTCTGTTGCCTCTTCCTGGCCCAGGAAAGAGGGGAGGGTGGCTGATTATGTTGGGGGCCTATATGGTCACTCACAGATATGGGACTCCAGCAGTGCACCCTCAGAAAGGGTCAGCCCAGTCTTGCTCCCACAAAAATTCTCAGATCCCCAGGGACTAAGCATGACTCCAGGTGGGACAGGGCCAGGGGAGCAGGGAGGGGTCATGACTCATCATGAAGTGGGGAGTCAGCCTGGGCCTGGTGGGAGGAGGACAGGCTCTGAGTGAGGCCAGGCTGGAGGCCTCTGTTGCTGGTCCCATCATGGGCTCGATGAGGTCCCCAGGTAGGAGGCTGTCTGCAGAGGTATGTGTGCCTTTGGGTGAAGTTCCAAGCAAGCAGATGCCTTACGGCAGTACCCCTACCTCAGGCTGTAACTTCAGTTATAGCACAGTTGGGTCAGGGACCCATTCCATGCCCGTCCCTGGGCCCAGACCAGCCAGGGCAGGGGGCATGGATGGGATTGTTTAGTGCTGGTGAGCCCCCTTGTCTTGGGAAGCCTGAGAGTGGTACTTCCATGGGCAGGCAAAACTGCCATCAGTGCCAGGCCAAGAATGCCTGGAAACACATGCAGGGTCCCTGCCAGACTCGTCTTCAGGGAACTCAAGTGACCTGATAGGACTTGGCTTCTCATTAACTTCAAACTAACATAACGCTTCTCGGAGACAGCCAGAGGTGGTCATTATCCAGCCTTTACAGATGGAAAATGATGGCTGAGTAATGAGAATTAATCCTAGTGTTGGGCAACCCTGTGCCCATTCAAGGGGACCATCTCTCATTGAGTGGTGTGAAACCTGAAGCTAACTCTGTAGGGATGTACAAATGGCAGTACTGCTGCAATGCCAGAATTGGGCGAAGTCATGGAGTTCCTGTTTTTCAAATTTGTTCCACCACAAAACCCCATTGTGCAATCAATTCTTGTAGAAAAATGCATAAATGAGAGAGAAAGCAGAGCCACTCAGCCTTCCCCTTAGCTTGCAGCCTTCCCTACCTGACGCTGGGGGAAATATGGGTCTCCAGAAGCATGTTTTTGAAAACTACAAACTGAGACCTACCGACTCATTTCAGACACGAAGAAAGCAAGACATGGACACAGGAGGTTGCTATCACACAGAACTGAGCAGCAAAGCGAGCCCAGTCTTGGCTCCTAGATGCTACGCATTCCTTCGCCAAGTCACCTCCCATTCAGGGAGTCCGGTGGAAGCTGCGGGCTGAGAGGGCAGAGATGGTTACCTGGAAGGACTTGATGAAGGTCCACAGCAGGGTCCGGATGCCCTCTCCACGGCTCAGCAGCTTGACCAGGCGCATGACCCGGAAGAGGCGGAAGAAGGTGATGGAAATGCGGGAGTTCTCCTCTGCGTTCTGGAATCCATTGGCAATAGGAGGTGGTAGTTAACACAGCAACAGAGGCGGGTGGGGCAAGAGCCGGGTGGGCCCTGCTCGAGCAACACAGCCCTTGACTGGGACGAAGCCAGCTCAGGGCAGGGTTGGCTGCACTAGGTTCTCTCCCCTGGCCACAGATGGGAGGCCAGCACCCACCTTTTTCAGGTGAATGAGCCAGCCCTGAGGTCTCTGCAGAGCCAAGTTGTGCCCAGGCCCCTGAACCCACGTCCCTTTTCCTGTTTTCCGAGCTTCTCCTTCTTTCCTAGCTGTTGATCTGCTGGTGGGACACAGAAGATTCCAGGAGGAACTTCCATATGCCCTGAAATCTAGGCTGGGAGCTGGTCTCTGAGGGTGTGGCCTGCCTTGGCTGCGTGCTGAGAAAGCAGCCCAGTCTCTGTCCCATGAGGCCTGGCTGAGGGTCCTGCATCCCAAGTGGCATCTGGTTCTCTGTGAAGTGGCTGCATAGGTTGTGGCCCCCATTCCCAGCCTTTGGGATGATTGCACTGAGGGTCCTGGTGGGTGGGCTGGGCTGCCCACTGAAGGACCTTGTGCAATGACTGCTCAGGACTCAGCACTTCTGTTGTGTCAACTCCTACTTCCCATAGCCCCTGCCTCACATGGCAGGAGGTAATGACGTGTGGCTTAGTGCTGGGCAAGTGTCTGGTTTGCAGCCTTTGCCTTCACTGGGGCTCTGAAGCTGTTCCCCTTCTCCTCCCCTCTGCCCTGGGGCCTCTAGGAGACATCCCTTCTCCAGGTTGCCTGAGACCTGGGAGGAGGTGAGAAAGACATTTGGTTGGGGTGAGAGGACCAAGGGGTCCTGCCCAGGGTAGATCATCTCCTCTAGGAAGTCTTGGATGGGATGGCAAGGGGAAGGGGGATAGAATCAAGGCTACAGCAAGCTGAGGTGGGATTATGGTGCTACTCTGTGGGGGGCCTGCTGGCTGAGGGACCACCTCAGCATGCTGGACCTGGAGGGTCCTGGGGCTTGGGCACGTGCCTGGCCAGGCCTCAAGGCTCAGGAAAGGCTTCTCTGTCACCACCCACCTCTAGAACTGAGAAAGGCACAGACTGACCCTCCGACCCTCCTCCTGCCACACGGGCCAAAGAGCTGGGGGTGGTGACCCCAGGCAGCCACTTGCCTGCTCCCCAGAGCTAGTGCAGCTCACCCTGCCCTGTCAGCATTGCACCAGGAGAGAACGGACCTTTGGGCTTCCTGTTACTGTTCCCATTGCTGCCTCCCTCTGGGTCATTGCTGGGCCCGTGTTGGCCTTCCTCATGTCTCAATTCACGTCTCTGGCTTTGCTTTTAATCATTTTCAGGTTGGAGCCTCCCTGATATAACCCTGAAAATCCCACCAGCATGACAGCCCCGAAGGGCTCCCACAGGCACTTTGTCTAAACCCCACTGACTGTTACTGACATGGCTGGTTGCTCCAGAAGCTACTCATCTGTCCGCTGTTCAGAATGGGAGACCCACAGGGGAGGTGGCAGAATTCAGAGGCCCTGCAGCTCCCACGAGTGCTGCACAGAAACCAGCAGGAAGGGTCTCTCCAGACAGGGGAAGTGTTACAGTCTCTTCTACATCCATACCAGAGCTGTCTCTGACCCTCACGGGCTCCTGTTCCCCTTGGGCAGGGCAGACTTGTGGGTGCTGGGGAAGGAAGGGTGGGCAGCCATCCTCATCTCCCCCTGAGCTCTACCCTGCCGTGGATTTTGAAGGCTTTGATGTCCTTAATCTCTGCATTTCTATCACCTGTGTATCTACTTGAAATTCTATTTTCTCTCCCTAAAAGAAAACTGTGTGCCCCCAGCGGAGTGTGCAGAGGAGGCGCAGGGTTTTATAACTCAGCTGTCAGTTCCACCACATCGGGAAATGAGAAGAACAACAAGATTAAGCAGGGAACTCTGCTGTGAGTGTCAAGAGTTTGAGAAGTCATGCCACAGGGGCTTCTGGATCTGATAAGTTAGAAAATAAAAATCAAGCTTATAGTATGAATCCCACTCTGGGTTCAGAGCCCTCCCCGCCTGATGCAGTTTCCTAATGCTTGAGAAGGAGAATCAACACATTTCCATTTGGACATAACAATTTCCTCTCATAAACCAAAGGACAATGCAGTAAGGAAGCAGGTCCCAGTGGCCATCCCTGCAAAGTGGGGAGACTACCCAGGTCCAGACTTTCTCTTGGCAGCCTTCCAAGCAGCCTGGGATGAGCATGTCAGGAAACATACCAACCCACCCAGTCTTGCCTTGCTTGCTGACTTGAGGTTCAGGGAATCACCCACTCACTAAATGTGTGACAACAGCCTTTTGAAGAAGGCTATTCAAAGGCCACCAAACGGCATTGCTATCACTTTAGCTAAAGTGAATCAGAGACCCCTTCATTAAGAGTGATTCAATCAAACTATTGAGTTTGTTTTTCTGCTTGCAGTCTGCTGCAGAAAAGTGGGTATTGCCTGATTTCAACAAACTTGGGAATATCTATCTACAGCATCAAACTGTAGTATCTATCTACACAGATACTTGGTGAAGGAAGAACATCACTGTCTGCCTCTCTGCCTTCTGTTAGATCATCACCCACTTCCCTCTTCCCCCAGGAGGCCTTACCGTGGCTCTCATAGGTGCCTGTGCAAATGTCCCAATTAACTTAAGGTTAGAGTCTTAGCCAGTAGCGTCCTCAGGAGGCTAAACAGGAAATTTCCCTTGGGTCCAGTTCTCTCCCAGTGGCTCATTAGATAGTTAAGATCACAGTGAATTACCACCCAAAGGGAAGTTCAGGGAGGGAAGGAACACCATTACACACACAGCACGTCACAGCTCCCACGACACCAGGCAGGGAAGGTGTGAGATGGACGCGGTGGCCGCATGCAACAGGAGCCAGGCTGGGCTCTGCGAGACTCTGAGAGTCAGGTGGGTAAGAGTGGGGGATGTCAGAGGAGGTCACAGAAGTTCAGAGCATGGTCTGGAGGGTTGGTCTTACCATAAAGGGAGAGCATTGGGTATGTTCAGCTGGCTTTAAAGAAAGGCAGATAGAGATAAGCTGTAATGAGTCTTCAACAAGAATGTTGGTGTTCTAGGTCTTGGCTAACACAGGAGCAACACAGTGGCAGGAGAGGGCCAAAGGAAACAGTGACAGAAAAACGCAACCACGGACCTGGCGGGTTCTGCACCCTGAGTGTGGGCTCTGCCTCGCTGGGCTCACTTCTGTCAAGGACCCATCTCTGGCCCCGAGTTAAATAATTCAAGCCCATTATTCATGAGGTCTTCCGACCTTGGTGGATGGAGGTTGTGCTTTGTTTTCTAAAATCTGCCATGTGTTCTAAGGTGAACTTTAAGGACTGGCACTGTATTCTCTCTAGCTTTATCCCAGCATTGCTAGCTGAAGGGGCTCACAGGCAATGACCCCTCAGGTTTAGAGGAAGGCTGAGTTTAGTTCCCACTGAGGAGGATCTAAGGGAATGGCCCTCAACTCTCTCCAGAGCAAGGCGTTAGTCCTCAAGCTGAAGCTCAGGTGGGAGGTGGTCCTGCTTAGCTACCAACTCTACAGGTGTGGAGAATGTTGGCCGTAGCATGAAAAATGAGTGTGGAATGGTTTTGTACATTTGAAGCCCCACACACAATTTAAGGTATGATTATTAACACCCTAAGAGGTTGTTCTCATGGGCTTGACTGCTGAGCTCATTTAGGGGCAGGTGCTGTAGAAAGTGGCCACAGGTGGGCGTGCCTGCTCTCTGCCTAGGTCCACACACCTACCTCCAGAAGGTGCCCCTACTCTCCAGGCTCCGGCACAGAGAGCTAAGCCCTGATTGATCCTGACCTTCTGAGCTGTTAACTCTTTCTAGGAGGTCCTGACTGCTTTTACCCTCCACTTTCAGATGGTTGCTCTTGTGTTTCTGTTTTTCAGGTACAAACAAATAAGTGTTGTAATGGGATTTTTGAAGGACAGAAATGTGCACTAGACATTGGCTTGCAGACTTAAAATTCTCCTTTGGCAACAAATTTCTCAGCAAACTCCTTTTTTGGGGAAAGGTGGAGATACAGGGCGAGGCAAGGGAAGAAAAGGAAAGGGGCACTCTCCAGTCATTCACGAAGCACAGCCCAGATCTCCATTCCTGCTTCTTGAGGAACACGAGCTGCCAGGTCAGTGCACAGGCCTGGAGGATGGGCTCACTAGAATGTGACTAGCAGACTGGGATGAAACGTGGAAACACACACACACACACGCACGCACGCACGCACACACACACGCACACACACACACACACACACAGGAAATTTCAGGTGGTCCAGTGCCTGTGCTCCTGTGTTTGTGGGTAAGGAGTTCTGTGGTTTCCGAGGCTGCAGTGAAGAAGGGAGGGTGAGGGCCAGCCAGAGGTCTACCTCTACTGCACACTATTCACAGGCATTAGGCCAGGTTCCCAGCAGGCTCAGTTCCACCCTGAGAACTCTCAAAGCCTCCCCATGACTGCTGAGAACCCTGGGCAAATGCTTGAAGGTCTTCTGGGTCAATCCCATCCCAAACGGGACCAGAATGAAGACAATTTAGAGAACCCATCTGAATCACCTGGTCCAAATGAATTAACCCCAACCATTGAAGATTTTAAAATATTTGTTTTATTTTAGTTTACTTCTTAAACAGTCAGAATCCTTCATTTGGGATTTTTAAATGTCTTTTTCTTATTGATTTTTAGCCTTTTATAGCTCCCATTTAAGATCTCATCTATTTAAGTCATATTTTAGTTCAAAATTTAGCTTTAGGTCGGTTCTAATCATCTTGATCGTACCTTATTATTTTAATAACGTGTTAATTTAAGAATTGTTATGATACGTCTCTGTAACAGGGAACAGGAAGTGGTCAGGAGGAGCTGTGAGGGCAGCAGTGAGTGTGAGGACAGGGAATCTGGAATCCCTGTGTTGGGTCCCCACCCACAGTGATGACAGTGCTCCAGGCTCTCACTGTGGGAGAAGCAGGAGACTCACAGATCCAATTTTTCCTCAGGCTCTAAGCCCTGCTTTGCAGAGGGCACTGTGGCTTGCTAGGCAGTGTTGCCTGTCAACCTCTCACATAAGCCTGTTCTGTATGAGGAGCCATGTTTACAAAATCCATGGTCTCGGAAATAACTAACCATTCATAATAAAATCAGAACGCAATCACGGAATGATTTCTGAGTGGAACCAATAGGGAGGAGCCTCACACACAGGCCCTGTTCTCAAGAACCTAGGGTTCACCGACACACTAGCAGCCCCAGAGGAGGTTTCTAGATGATCAGGTGCAGTTGTTCCCATCTTTGGTCCTCTTGCCCAGCTGCAATGGAACCCCCTGGTGAGCTAGAAGGAGAGACTGCACCAGCTGGACTTAGGCACCTGTGCTTTCAGCACAGAGATGTGTTTGCATTTTGGCCACTCTCTGTGACTCCTTAGTACCTCTTGAAAAACCACCTGGCATCGGTTTTACTTTTTCAGTTAAATTCAGACTTAGCTGGTAGCCTGGAGTACTTGTGTCATCCACCTCTGACCCTTTTCCAGATTTGCACCCAGTTGCCCTGAGTTAGCTGACAACTTCTCCATCCATGGTCTTCCTAGGGAAGACGCGTGGCAGGATTACCTGAAGACTTGTGCCCCATGAGCCCGGAGACCCTGCGGGCACTCCCCTGCCCCTGGAGCCAACGGAGCTGCTTACTGACCCTGAACACTCTGGCTGAGCTTTAATGCTGTGCTTTATCCACTAACAGCAGGTGTGGAGCAAATTCTTGAGCAACCAATTCTTTCATCTTTGTTTTCTAATGATCTGGTAACTTTCAAGAGGTTAAAGATATTGGGTCAATTAACCTAATTTGTTCATGCAAGCTGTATAAATGAAATAAGATGATTATATGTGAGGCAGAAGAAACCAGAATATTTTTAGAAAGAGTCCTGGCTAGTGCTTCCAGCTAACAGGCTCAAGGCAAATTGAAAGGAAAGGCCAATTAACTGACTGCAATATACTTATGCAGATTAGCTTGTTTTGGTATAATTGGCAAGGATGATAAGAGTGGTGCTAGGCAGCTAGTAAAAGACAGTCTCTGCATAAAGTTCAGGATCAAATCAGAAGTGTCACCTCAGTGGATGGGTGTTGGCTTCTGGAATATACTCACGGCTCCTGCTCACTGGGGTACTGTCTCTAGACTACACACAGGTGCTCAGGGAAGCTTGGGGAACACAGGAGGCTGACAGAGAGAGGCTTCTTCGAGGTGGGGGGATCTCCCAAGATGATGGATACAACAGTCAGTGGAATGTGTTTCCCAGTTGTTAACATTACCTTGTCACACCGGGAAACTAAAAGCTCTTAACCATATGAAAATGGACTCCCCCCCCCCACCCCCCCCCCGCAACCACACAACCACGAGGTGAAGGTTACTAGGGATCTCATGGCTAGGTAGTAGATATCTAGGCTGGATTATCCAACCAAGAGAATATCCTCTTGAGATAAGTTGCTTAGAGAGCATTTTGAAGAATTCATAAGTTACTGCTGCACCCTCCTGGACACATCGACTTTGAAAGGCGCAGGCTACCTCTGACCAGGGAAGCCTAGCTCTAGGCTGAGTCAGGAACAGGATCCACAAATGGGCTGCCCAGTTCCAATGGCTGCTATTGAGTCAATGGCTATAATATGATCACTGGAACTCCTCATCCTCTGAAGTATGAGTCAAAAGCAATGTCATGGGAGTATGAGAGTCTTTTACCGGCTTACCCTGCATTAGAGCATTGTTTCTCTTTTTTTAATCTTTTGTCTAAAACCTAGGGAGTGGATGTGATATAAATTCGATTCCAAACCATCTGAAATTCAGGTTCCAGCTGGCACTGCCTCTACCACTACCCTATCCAAAGCCCTGCTTCTCTGCTTTTGCTGTCTCTACTCTCACCTCAATGTGATCTGCGAGACAGGATGGCTAGTTCAGTTGGGAGAGCGCTGTGGTGTGGCGGATGGCCGAGCGGCTGGGGCTTTGCTGGTGAGAGCCCAGTGAATCTGGGTGGGAGGCCAGTGATCAGGCTGGTGCGCACAGAGAGGCCTGGGAGTGGCAGGGGCCAGGGTCTTCAAGAGACATGTGACACCACCTTCATGGTCTCCATCTCCTCTTTCAACCAGGAGAAAAGA
This sequence comes from Tonatia bakeri, assembly GCA_004024845.1. Taxonomy (NCBI): domain Eukaryota; kingdom Metazoa; phylum Chordata; class Mammalia; order Chiroptera; family Phyllostomidae; genus Tonatia; species Tonatia bakeri. Next base: position 167,718 of record PVIA01001546.1, on the reverse strand, counting down.
AAATCCAGGAACTGGTGTGACCTACAGGTGTGAAGGAGTTGGGAGATGCTGTACCTTAGAGCCACCGGAGATGGCATCAGGCAAAGGCATTTTCAGGAGGCCAAAGCAAAATATGTTTTAAACTGCAACCTCCCAAGGTGGAATTAAGAGCTTCCTTGCTAAGAGAGATACAAAGTTTAAATACGCACGAGTCAACTGGGATACAGAGAAGGCGAGGGTAGGTGTCAATGGCTTTTAGATATAAGGGCAAATGAAGAAAAGATGGGCTCTTGGAAGTCATTCTTAAGCAGAATTTCCACTCTGGTCTGGAATGAATGGAGAGGTAAATGGATCTGAGGAGGAGGAGGAGTGAGAAGAGGAAGACAGGGGAGTCATGAGGGTGACCAAAATGCCGGACAGAAAAGCACAGGGAACAAATGAAGAAAAGCCCAAAGAAGACAAGGTGGGGAGTGGAGAGAACAGCACCCCCCACCCCACGTCCATCACGTTGCAAACGCACTAGATGGCATCTGTTTCTCCAAGGAAAAATTCTAGCCAGAAGAAGATGAGCCTTCTTAAATCTTTGTGGCTCCAGGCACCCAGATGAAACACCCTTTCAGGGCACACCCCGAGGGGAGCTGTGGCCCCCACGGGCTGGAGGAGAGGCAAAGAACACGCTCTTCTGCCTCTGTGGGCTACACTGTGGAGAGGAACAGTGGCGATCAGCCTGTAGTGTTAGCTGCCTGGCGGCCAGCTCCTGTGGCTGGAAGCAGCTTAAGCTGCAGAAGTCAGTCTTACTCACCTGCAGCCTGATGTCTCCCCGGGTGCTGTTACCTGCCAGATACTCATGCTAAACAAGACTGATTACCAAATCACCAGGGTGGTTTTATTTTCCCTTGGGAAGGACAGCCAGTGTCAAACAAACAAACAAACAAACATCCCCACAAAGAATAAGTGGATGAAATCAGCTGTCAGAAGTGCTATCAACATGAAAGAATTCTGAGAGGGAGGGAGGGAAGGAGGGACGGAGAGAATGCATAAAGACAGAGAACAAGAGTTCAGAGAGAAACAGAGATTTGAAAAGGAAACAAATGAAAGCAGGGTGGGGCACAGACAGGAAGAGTAAATGGCAATGCTTTGGGGGGCACTTGGGGACCTTTCTGAGCCTGCCTGAGGTGTAGCTCCCTTATCCTCTCTCCTAGGTCATGGAATATTCTAGGCCCCTTTGCTTTAAAGGCTTTCTGGCAAATATAGCAACTGGAGCTTGCTCAGCCTGTGAGAATTAAAGTAACAGAGACTGGCTGGACCCAGATGGCTGTCTGGTCAAACCAAGGAGTGTGTTGTGACAGCTTCCTTCCACTCTTCTATTTTAGGTACAAGGGGAGGGTTGTATATGGATAGAAAAGATGAGAATAAAGAAGGAAAGGAAAGGAAATTAGAGGAAGACAAAAGCAAAGAGTCTTTATTAGAAGGCGCAGGGCAAGGGGAACCTTGGTGGGCCATAATGGTCAGATGATCTAACGCAGCTGAATCAAGAATCCAAACCGGGATGTCCACAGAAAATCAGGCTTACATGAGCCTTTCAGGTGGAGCCTGCAGGACATGTCTCAAGGCACCAGCTGTGGGAGAACTTGCTTGGATGGGGCTGTTGTATCAGGCCTGTTCATTCTATCACGTTTGACCTGACAGCGAGCCTCACCCTCCAGAGGCCTGCGGGCCTTTAAAATGGTCCTTCCATGTTGAGTTGGACTGCCTGCCAATGGTCATGTGCTATCTCATTGTTGGGGATAAGTGGCACTCTGCTACATCTCTCGAGGGCCAGCTTTACTTCCAAGCAGAGGAGAAAACTGCCCGTGTAGAACAACTGAAGGCTGGGGAGTATCCTCCTCATTTGGGGGTCATGTTCCTGAAAGTCGCCCTGGACACACTAGACAGTCAGTCTTCAGGTCAAGCATTCCCTCCCCTCTTTAAAGGTAACATTTCTTTTTGGAAGGGTAGCAGATCAGTCACTACACCTTAGCATTACTTAGTGTATTGGAAACAGGACACCCTGGTCGTGTTGGTTTTGTTGTGGGGGTGGGAGTGAGGAAGCTGATAGGGAGCTTCATGAGCAACAAAAGGAGGGATCTGCCCTGACCAGTGTGGCTCAGTTGGTTGTGGGTTGTGGGTTGTGGGTTCCATCCCAGTTGTAATGCATATGAGAGGCAACTGATCAATGTTTCTCTCTCACATCAATGTTTCTCTCCTTCTTTCTCCCACCCTTCCCCTCTCTCTAAAAGTAAATAAATAAAATATTTAAATAAAAGAAAAAAGAAGGAGGGGCCTGGGCAAAGACAAACGGAAGTGTAGGGAGATTCCAAGGGTCAAGTCTGCCCCAACCACTTTGGACTGACACCACCAACCTTAATTTACCTTAGAATCACCCAGGCTACACTGACCATTGTCATTTAGACAATGTCTGGCAATGTCACCATTTGAGCCCCCTGCACTAATCATGAAAGTCAGGCCAAGTTCTGACTTGGCCTTGCTGTTCAAGAGCTGTGACAATGAGCAAGTTGTCCCCTGCCTCTACCACCAGTGTCCTTGTTTGTGAAACTGTTACTCCTGGACTGTGACCCAGCAGGAGCTTGGTGTGTGCTCGTGGGAGCAATCGGATGGGCGTGGGCCAGATGATCCCCAAAGGTGTATCCATTCTAACATTTTTGGATGAATCCACTTTCTGCCTTTACCCCTCAGCACGGCTCTTGGTGGGACATTTGGCCTTGCCTTTCTTGTGCCATTCTGGCCCCTCTCTGCTATGGCAGAAACAGGAGAAGGCACACCAAGAGGGCCAGGCCGAGGGCTAGCACAGGCATCATGGATTGACACAGGGAGAGAGGGCTGGAGTGCACCAGCTGAGCTCTCTGACTCAGCCCTGAAGGGGAGCAAACCCTCTGTGACTCAGAATGACTGCTTTTCCTGTCATTCCAGGCGCCGAAGTCAGAGCAGGAACCAAGCTTGCTTTATTATCTGTATGGGAAGCCAGTCAGGGACAGTTATTTAGGAGCTCTACCTGTGAGTCTCTGGTGGAAAGGCACCACTGGCTTCAGGAGTTAGGCACCACTGGTTAGGAGGCTTTGGGGCCAGCACCTGGAAGCCTCCATGTGCGCCCTGCAGCTGAGCCCCATCCCCCTCCCATCCCCCTCCCATCCCCCTCCCATCCCCACTCTTGTCTTTCCCCCATCCCCATTCCTCGTTTTCCTCTCAAGTTCCAGATGTAAGGTGGGCCCACTTGATACTCGATTTGCCCTTTTCTTCACAGTCCCATTAACTAGGCCATTGACTCTAGAGTGTGCATAGCTTTTGGTCTGAGCATTCCCAGGGCAGCCTGGATGCCCTTGGTCAGGCACCGGCAGCCCCACCAGGTGTAGAGAAGTTAGGCCCCAGGCCACGTTGCTGGGAGTGCACTGAATGAGGACTTGTGAGTGGCAGGGGCCCTTTGGTGATGCTGTGTGCAGGCCAGCCTGGCCCAGGGAGTTAGCCAGTGGGATCTGTAGAAACACAAGACTCGGTTCTTCCACAGAAATAGATTTGAATCCTAGTCTTGCCAACCATTAGCTACAGGCAAACTGTTCATCCTGCGTAAGTCTCGGTTTCCTCCTGTGGGCAATACGCACTTTGCAGTGTTACTCTGATCATCGTGTGTAATGTCCTAGGAGGATGCCTGACAGATGCTCATCAAACAGCAGCCTTCATTTTCCTCTTCTCCTTCCCTTCCTACTCCCTGCCCCACCTTGCATTAATCAGTTCAGGTCACAGCCAGGACCACTGCTATTTTATTCTCCTGCCCTGCACATGTCTGCGGACCAACACTTTGGCTCCTAAGCAAAACCTTCAGCTTTTCCTCCCTCTGAACCTTCCCCAGGAGCTCTCCATGCCTTACACCATCTCGGAACTGTTCCTCAACCTGAAGGTCCCTCCAAGGCCTTCTCTCGGGAGGATTTCCACATGAGCCATCCCAAAGCCTTGGGAGCTTCATGAAAGGAACTCCACCTTAGATCTGGAATCTGCCTCACAACGAGAAAATGCCGCATTCAGAACCAAGGAGTGCTAGAGTCGCAAAGGCCTCGTGAGACCATCTCCACCTGCCCCCCAACTCTATTTGTATTCAAGGAAGTCGAGGCCCACAGAATGGGTTTATTTGCTCTAAGTTACATGGCTTAATAGAGCCAGAACTGGAAACAGAACACAGGCTTCTTAATCTGCAATTTGGGAATATTTCTCTGTATACGTATGTAATGCAAGAATCCAGGCCTCTCAGCCTGTCTATTGTGCAACAGACTTTAAAATACAGAATGATAAAGAAGAGTGTTGGGTAAGGCTGTCGACTGGACACCCAAATTGATTCCAACTTGGGATGTTAGGGAGCAGTTTCTGATGCTATGAGAAAGCCATTAATAATCACAGGGTATGTCTTTGGGTTTCTGGAAAATATGATTTCAGACCCAAGAAATAAAGGAAGGCCAGAAGCCTTCCTTAGAGTGACCAGATGCTGCACTTTCCCCTCCCAGGGGACACAGAGGCAGGGAAGCCTCCAGCTGAGAGCTAGGCAGTGCCTCAGGAGGAAAAGGGCACTGGAAGCAGAATGCAGCATAGCTATGCAAGGTGGGGGACTTATGACTGTCCTCTAGTCACATTGGCAGTGGTTCAGGGGCATTCCCCTAGTGTGAACAGAAACTGAATAACAGACTGGCTCTGAGTACACAGGGTTCCCCTGGCTTCATGCTGGAGGCCCTGTCCCGCTCAGTCTCTGGCTCTCTCCTGTCTTTCTCTCCCCCTGGACGCTCTTCACCACTGTCATGGCTTTGGATATTATCTACATGCTGACAAGTCCATGCCCCACCCTCAGACTGTGTGCCAGCTGCCTACCTGCCATCCCCACTGGGAAGTGATATAGACACGTTCGAACTGAGCTCCTCACACAAATGTGTTCCACCTCCTGTCCTTCCCGGTTCACACCAACTCCATCCTCCCATGCTCAGGCTCAAACCTCACAGCCATCCTGGACGTCTCTTCCTCCTGCTCCCATATCCAGTCTGTCAGGAGATGCTGTTAGTTCTGTTTTCAAAGCAGGCTGAGAATCTGACCATTTTCACCACTTCTACCACTCTGCTTTGCGGCAGCTCCCATCCCCTCCCTCCGGGTTACCACATCCACTTCCACATGCTGTTCTGGTTTCCACCCCGACTCCCACATACAGCAAAGCCACCCTTGAAAAATGTAAGTCAGATTATGGGACATCTCTTCCTAAAGGCACCGGTGTCTCCCCTTCTCGCTCAGCAACAAACCCCAAATCTGGCCTCCTTCTCTGGTCCCCTCCCTGCTCCTTCTCGCCTTCTCCTCCTGCCAGAGAAGCTGCCCTCCCAGGTGTCTGCATGGGTGATTCACTCACTCCATCTTATTTGAAACAGCACTTTCCTTCGCTGCTCCTTAGCACCTCTGACCACCCTTGCTCGACATTTTTCCTTTTCCAAAGCACTTAGCAGTTTTTCACACACTGTACGGCTGCCTTATTTTATGTGCTCATTGCAACACTCACTGTCTTATTATTCCTCTGACTCTAGAAAGGCAGCTCAGGAGGAAGGGCTTTTGTTTTGTGGACTGATGTATTCCAGGTGCCTAACATCATACCTGACACACAGGAGGGGAGATGACACATACAGTGGAATGAATGAATGATGGTTCCTGGGGATGGGGAAATCTGTTTCCCAGAGGCAGAGGTGCCACAGCCTGGTAAAGGCAAGGAGGAAAGAGGTGTCTAAGGGGGGTGAGTTTAAATGTGAGTAACAGTCGAAGGACAGTTAGGATGAACAGGGCTATTGGGTGAGGGTAATGAGAGTTGATTTCTGTAGGCTTAAACAAGTCAAAGATGATGAGTTACAGGTAAAATGCCCTCATATCCATATCTTTTAGCCTCTGAGGCTAGATAGAACATAGGTCTGGGGATGAATATCTCATGAGGACAGTAAGAGTAGAGGATTCTGGGAAGGCCTTAGCAGCACCCAGGGAAAACTCCCTGGAGCTATAAACTTCCTTGCACCAGGAAGGGTCCAGACTCATAAGATGCCAGTGGCCTGCAGTCAGAACCATACAGGCAGATAGAGCTACCTCTGAGACTAATTTTCCATCCCCAATGTTGTCAGCTCTCCGAGTGCAGGGTTACACCAGAACTATGCTTGTCGAACAGGCCTGTTGAGACTGGGGTTATGGGTGGTGGTCAGTAATCTGTGCTTGCTCTGTGCTGGCCATACCTGTTAACCACCTCTAAGAGTCTAACCATATGGGAAACAAGGGTTCAGTGTCTGTGGGTAGTCAGCTATAATGAAATATAATTGGCCAGAGACTAGGCCCTCCTAGCTATTCGAGCAGGGACTAGAGGGAAATTTCGGGTACCACAGTCTCCACCATTCAATAGCACTTTACAGTTTACATAGAGTTTTAAAATAGATGCTGTTACTTGAGCTTCAAAACACAGTGCTATAAATATCACCACATTCCTCTGACGGATGAGGAAACTGTCTTCTTTTACAGGAAGAAGCAGCAGCAAGACTCAGAAAATTGCCAGCTTTGACTTTATGTCCAGCCCTCTCTTCCCCTTCCATACCACTTTCCTGCCCTGGGGGATGTCATATTTGTTCTTCTGGTTCACAAGCCATTAATTGTGGGGAGGGAAGTGACTGCTGGGTCTCTGGACACCTCCCCTTACTGCCCCTCACACACACTGTCCCCATTTAATCTCCAGACAGCCCTTCAGTGTGACTTTTTGCCAGCTCTTCAATCAAGAGGAGTGAAGAGCACCTCACTGTGGGGTAGAGAGAAGCTGGGGGTGTTACAGGTGCTCCAGAACTCCAAGGGAGGGCTGATAAATCCTTTTTTGTTTAGAATATACAAAAACTTGTGGTTAATTTAGATATAAATTACAGAATGTAAGAGCTGAACAAATCCTGGCTGGTGGAGGTACAGAAGGTGGGGCATGTGAGATGTCTGTGCTTATCAAAAGGCATCGCATGTTAGAGAGAATGGGGAGCTGCGGCCCAGGGCCAAGTGAAGTGAAGGGGCACCCCAGGAGGTCTGTACTCCAGCTGGGCAGCTCCGAAGGGCACTTCATCTCTCCACCAGCGTCTTTAGCATCAGCAAGCTGGGGAGGCTCATTCCCGCCTGTCAAACCCACAGCACAGTTCAGAGTGACATGAGACGAATGCAAGGGTGAGCTGCCAACAGAAAACCAGGCACAAGTGGAAGGGTCTGCGCAATGGCATTCCGCTCCTCTCCTGTCCTGCACCCTCCCTCGCAGCTCCCAACATAGCCACTTTTCTTCTGTAGAAATTGTAAACCCTAAGAAATTTCTTTTGCTTCGTCTTTATTTTCCTTTAAAAATATCAACAGTTTGGGGGAAAAAAATGGCACGTCTAGTTTTGATGTGGGCCTTGCTGACAGTGAGAACCCCAGAGGAACTCCCGAGACAGCAGAGGGTCCTTTCTGCATGCAGGGGAACAGCTTGCTGTCACCTTCCTGCCTTTTCCTGCTGTCTATCAGGCTCCAAGTCCCTGGCACAGGTTTCATAAGCATCTACACTGCTGTCTGAAAAGCTACAGCCTCAGAGGGCAGGGCCTACTGCTGCTCCCTCTTCCCTGTTCCTCCCCCTGAGTATGCCCTTGGTTCAGAGCACTACGCAGTGCCAGCTCCGAGTACAAACGCTCTGGCCTTTACATACACATGTGCAACTCAGGGCCCCAAACAGCACCTGAGAAATGATTTAGGGCTCATCCAGACTGCAAAACCAGGAGTATGCTCAGGAATGGTGGAGCGGAGTGTGAGGGTAGGGAGGCACAAAGCATATGTAGGAAGACTGATTTTTTTTTAATAATCTAACATTTACTGGAAGAAGTCAAGGGCAAGTGCGTACACACACACACACACACACACACACACACACACACACACACCATGAGCTTGGGGGACCTGGGAGACAGAGGGGCAACCGAATCTGCAGCTACAAGGTGAGCAGCGAGGGTACAAGAGGCTAAGGGAGGGTATGAGGAGCGTGACAGCCTCCTCCAATGTCCATCTGCTGAGAGGGGAGCAGACGGGGGCTTTTAATCAGGGGAATTAGGCAGACAGAATAATGTGTCAATTCAACTAGTTGGGAGCGAAATATGGAGTGGAGAGGGGATAGTGGGATCAGTGGGGAGAGAGATGGTGGCCGTTGGTAGGGCAGTCTAAACACCTTTGGTCAAAACTGTACAGCATCTGCTCCATGCTGTTATTCAGGGCTCAGTGCATCAAAGGTTTGCACAAATATTACCGAGTCTCTTAATCAAGGAAAAATTATGACAATAAAATTAACACATGTTATAGACGAACTGCAGAGAGCTTGCCTATAGATAAAGAGAGAAGGTTTAAACATGCCAGGTAACAAAAAGACATGTGCAGGAACTGGTAGAAACTGTATAGGAGGAGGCAGCTCTTGGGGGAAGGCAGGCCTTGGAGCAGAGAGCAGGGGCTGGGGTTCTGCCTGAGGCCAGGGAGCCAGGGCAGGGTGTGAGGTGGGTGGGAGTGGGAGAGAACCAGGAGGTGCAAAAGTCAGTTCTCTGGGCAGGAGGGAGGTGCTGCTGCCCTGGCAAGAGGGGAAAAAAGACCTCAGAAGAACCCTCTCTCTGTGGGTCACCCAGCCACCTGGCTCTCTGGCCACTCCAGAGAAGAGGATTGAAAGCAGGACTCTGAACACAACTGGTTCTCTTCTTCTCTCCCAAATGAGCCTAGAGGGGCTGGGCTGCCTGCATGGCGGCTGATGTGAAATCGGATGGAGCCCTTTCAATGTGTAACGGACATGGCCTGGGGCTGATAGTGCAGGCAGAGACCAAGCCTTCACTCCAGGGTCCCACTTGGAGAGAACTCCTTTCCAAGATGCTGTGGGTGGAAAGGCAAGAGAGGCAGGGGCAGCGGTCTGGAGGTGAGGTGCAGTGAAAAGAGGTTTGGGTCCCCGCCCCAGCAGCTGCCCAGACGTTGTAAATGTCCCTTGGTTTTCTCGCTCCGTGGTCCCCATAGCTGCATCCTCCTATACAGTGTGAGTCATGCCAGGCTGATTGTAAAGGGAGAGAGAAAAAGATGCAGCAATCAAAACTTAAAGGAAAAGGAGGCCTAACTCGTTCCAAAGTTAAAAAAGAAAAGAATAGGAAAGTTTTCAAAATAAAGCAATAAGGAGAAACTCTTTTAAAACAATTTAAACAAACAAATTTAAATAAATTAAATGAAAATAAGGAGGTGGGGAGGAGAAAATATAATGACAAAAACAACAAACCAGGGAAAGACAATGAGTGTTAGAGCAGGCACGGACAGTCAGGTCCAGACGCCATGTACTTACGTTTACCTCGGTGATTGCTATATCAACAATGCTACCCACAACAATCAAGGCGTCAAACGTATTCCATGCATCACAGAAATAGTGCTGCATGGGGCAGAGAAGCCGAGGAAAGGAGAGAGAGAAGAGAAAAAAAAAAAACCAACAAAGGAGAAAAACAAAACAAAGAGGAAGAGGAAAATGAAAATAAAAAAAGCATGAAAGAAAGGAGAGAAGAGAAAAAAATGAGAAAAGAAAGAGGTTACGTGGGCATATTAAATACTCTCTTACCACTCTACAGTCCTGGTGGCTCAAACCTGGGTAACCTGGTTTTCGCAGGGTGGAGAGGCCTGACAAAAGCTGGGTTAGTTCAAAGGTTACGCTGGGCTGTGGCCACCCCGGGAGGGGAGCCAGCGGCCTCCCACCGCCTGCTCCCTCCACTTGGCTCCGAGCTCCTGGGCCCGGCACAGAGGGCCGAGCTGGGACAAGTGGAAAAAAAGGAGGAGAAGCTCCCACTTTTTTTCCCTCACAGGACGACGGCAGGTTCAATAAAAAGCGTGACTAGAGGCGGGTAAAAATAGGAAATTAAAAATAAATAAATAAAAGGAGATAAAGAGAGAGTGCAAGTGAGAGGGAAACAGAGGAGGCAGAGGAAGAGGAAAGGAGGAGGGTTCCTGGGGAGGGCAGAGTCATACTCACATTAGTTTCACTGAGAATGACGTCAATTATGCTGCCAATTACGATGAGGAAGTCAAAAACATTCCAGGGATCACTAAAGTAACCCTACATAAGGGAGGGGCAGGTAGGATGGGGATTAAAAAGGAATATTAGACAAGAACAGAGCAACAATCACCATCAGAATCACTGTCCGGGCACCTCGGTGTTGCTGCTGGAGTTCCAACACCCTCTCCGTGACCAAGAGCCCAGGAGCCCAGGAAAGAAGGAGGCATCCAGGAGGTGACTAGTCCAGTCCCCCTGCCCTGCCTTTCTGGGGCCACATGGCACCCCTTCCTCCAGATCTATCCCACTTTACTGCCCTCCTGCACAGAAGCTCTTTCTAAATACTTCCCAGCAAGGCAAGGGTGGGCGTGGGGGGCAGACAGTACAAGCTACAGTGGTGCAGGAATGTGGCTGGACTCTCTTTTCAGTCCACATTCGGCATCTCCTATGCCCCCAGTTCTCTTCATCCAAGGGCCTGTCTAGAGGGAGGGAGGGAACACAGCTGGATGGCCCCTTAGAGGACAATGGGCTATAGTCCTGTGGATGACCTGGGAACTAAAAAGAAGTAATCAGTGTGGTCCAAAAGAGTGGCCAGGTCACCTGGGGACAAGGGGACCACATCACTGAAGCATTATCTATAAAAAGTTGGACATTATGCAGATAGAATGAGGGTCACCTTGTTCCAGCACTGGACATGCCCAATATTTTCAGGGGCAGCTCTGTCCTGGCAAAGTCTTTCCTACTGAAAGGACACAGAGTCCAAGTCAATCTCATAGTTTGATAGTGTGGGACGTGGCCCTAGACAATGCTCTCAGGTGTCTCCGAAGCACGTGCCCCAGGCTCATTTCCCAACACTGTCATTAGGGTTCCACTGAAATGCAGGTGCCACCAAAATGAATAAAGTCATCAAAGCCTTTCCTGAGGACTAGATTGATATAGGTAGTCTGGCTGGAGGGTATGGGTGGGGACATAGGCTTCTTGGGAAGGAGTGCCATGGAGGAAAGATTCTGGCACAGAACAGGAAGGACAGTGTCCCGAAGACACCACTTTACCCTGTATGCACAAAACCTTTTTGTTTTCCACTGTATTTAGAAAAGAGAAGAGATAAATGTTTCTGAAAGACTTTTTTTTGAGGTACTTGGACAACTGGTCAACCAAGGATAGGTTGTCCCAGATTCCCTAGAGGATTCCAGGTGTCCTGGGTGGTAGACTCTGTACCATGAGTGGGTCATCTTCCTCTCTGAGAGGTGTGGGAGTCTAGAGAGCAATGCTGTGACCACATGGACATGTGCTCGCAGTTTAGGAAGCCCTGGGAACTGGACAGCCAGGGTGTCCGTGGGTGGGGTGGAAAGGACCTAGTACTAAAGACATCTCTCTTCTTTAAAAAAAGGACATTTGCGCCCTGGCTGGAGTAGCTCAGTGGATTGAGCGCGGGCTGCGAACCAGGCATCGCAGGTTCGATTCCCAGTCAGGGCACATGCCTAGGTTGCAGGCCATGTCCCCCAGCAACCGCACATTGATGTTTCTCTCTCTCTCTCTCCTCTCCCTTCCCTCTCTAAAAATAAATAAATAAAATCTTTAAAAAAAAAAAAGGACATTTGCTGCTTCAATTTTTTAAGAAATATCTGCAAAGGGGACAAAACAAAACTGTCCTCTTCTGAGCACATTTGCTCAGCAGGACCAGAATTTTTCTTTTCTCTGAGCCACTAGTTGGAGCTCCAGGAGATGGAAAATCAGTGAGTGGAGATGAAAGTATTAGGGTTCCTCTGAGACTTTCCCGGATCTTTCTCCCCAGCTCTCTAGAAGGCTGCCAACTCTCCGTTTTTGTTTTTTTTTTTTTACTCACAAGAGCCAAGGGTCTGTGTCTTCCATTTCCTCCTGGCTCTATCCAGCTCCCTTAACTTCCCCACTTCCCAGCCATGCCCTCTTTCCAGAGGGACTGCAAGACACACTGTCCTAGGGCTGTTATTCTTAGTGTGGGAGGTCAGGTCACAGGGAAAGGGGCCTCTCAGTTCCCAGGCATTTCTGCCAAAAGAAAACAGAAGTGCCATAGCGGAGACTTTGCACAGCCAGACTGGGGGAGCAGAGGTTGGCCAGGGCGTGGGTTAGGTGAGGGTCAGCCTGAATACATAGCTTTCTTGTTGGTTTCCCAGAATATATTTTCTGAATGTTCTAGAGTCTTTGAGGCAGAGAGAGACCTCTCTCCCATTTAAATCAGATGTTATATGTAGGAAACAACTGATTCCCTTACAGGATCTCAGATATCATTCTCAGGGCAAAAGGAGAGGGCTGACTTTGAATGGAGGAAGGTAAAACATGAAGGCCCCAAATGAACTATAAATGTGCATGTACTTTAAAATTAGATTTTAGAAAACATTGGGGAATATCTCTCAAAGATAGGAACACCAGCTTTGTGGGTAGAGTTACTTCAGAAGGGGAGAGGGGCCGAGGAAGAGAAAGGAGAGAAGCCAGAACGAGAGCAGAGTCCAGGACGTTCAGCATCTAGCCTAGAAAACATGGTAACAAAATGTGATTTGGATGTGGGGGCAGGAGGAGAGGTAGGAAGGTAGAAGGCTCAGGGCTCAAGAAAGGAGTAGTCTTTCACCCACCAGAGACCTGAAACAAAATGGGTAGGCTGGTCTTGGTCTGCAACACCTCTGAGAGGAGAAAAGGGGAAGGAAGGAAGGAAGGAAGGGACGGAGGGAAGGAGGGAGGAAGGAAGGCAGGCAGAGAGCAGGCGAAGGCGAGGTTAACACATGGGTTAATCAGCTGGTGAGCACCAGTGGAGAGGCCAAGACCTAAAGGGACCCTGTCAACCTCTTGGTTGGGCATTACTTGTCACCCTTTCCCTTGGGTTTCTGGGAGCATGTGCAGATGGAAGGAAACACAACAGTCAACTCCTCCTTGACCATGGCCCCCTCTTCCATCTCTCCATCACTGCCTGCCATTGGGTTGGCTGGGCTCTGCAGAGATTAATGCCTCATGCCTCACCCTGGCCCTCAAGAGGCTGTGCTCCTGGAGGCTTTTGACTGACTTCTCTGGTCTGTGGCAAGCGATGTGGTGGGCCCACTGCCTGGGCCTCCACTGGCTGCAGAAACCAGCCAGCGCTCTTATTGCCAAGGGCTCCTATGGACCCAGCCCAGAGGAGATTCACATCAGAATGCAGGGGCAAGGAAGCATGTCTGTGGGAATTGGTGACAGGATCCCTTTAAGAGGCAGCTTTTAACCCCGACCCATTCACCCACTTTCTCACCCCCCTACCCCATAGCCCACTGATCCTTCAAACTGGACTGTGGAGAACATTCAGATCCAGCTTTCAGGTCAGCCTCCTCCCCCAACTCTTTCAACAGCCCATTCCTCCCACCCATTCCACACCCACTCCCAGAAACAAGGCCAGTAGCCCCCAGTGCGACACCAGGTTGACCAAGGAGACACCTGGCCAAACCCCTAGGCAGGCAGAAGCTGGGAGAATTATTTTTTCCCCAAACTCTTTGGAGTGTAAGAGCTTAGCGCTCTCTCTCTCTCTCTCCCATTCTCCCCACCCTACCCCCACCTCTCTTTTTGCCTACCTCCTTATTCATTGAAAACCATGGGTAACATGGGTTTTGGAGGTATAATGGAGGAAGGAGGATGAGAAAAATTATCAGTTTTTTTTTCTCTTATAACTGTCACTTCTTTCCCTGGTGACAGGTCCCCAAACGGTAGGAAAGATTTCAGGTCAGGGAAAGGGTTTCCCTGGCTCTCCCTGAAGTGGTAAACCAAACCTCTTCACATCCAGCCCCTCAGAGCACACAGGCCTGGTCGTCCAGAAGGGATGGAGCTTCCAGGGCAGTCCCTAAACCCTGCAGAGTTAGTAGATTTCCCCTTTCAAGAAATGGGACTCTCCTCTGGCCATCCTCAGGAGGGTCTCATGCTCTTCCACCCCAGGCTGGGCAGCAGCACCCGGCATCTGCCTGCATGCTGGGAATAACCCATGCCCCTGAGTGCCGCTGGCCCTTCACTCAGCAGCTGACATGGGCTGAGACCATGTAGACCATGCTGAAATGGTTTACCTTCAGCAAATCACGATCAGGAGTGAAAAACAGTTGCAAAAGTATCCTGTGATGCATTTAGCATGCAGAAAAATTTTGGATTTTCCTCTCTTTTGGATTACCTCCATCACTGGAGCTATTTCAAGTTGAAAGAGGCAGTGTAGTAATTAAGAGGGTATCTGGGTTTAAATCCTAGCTCTGGCACTTACTAGCTGGGTAACCTTGAGCCAATAGCATAACCTCTCCATGCCTCAGTTTCCCCACCTATAAAGTAGGATAACCATAGGGCAATGGTGAGGACTAAATGACGATATCTGTAAGGCATTTACTTAGACCTGCACCTGGTTGAAGCTCTAAGTAAGTGTTAGCTAGGATTCACAGGTTTAATTTTGGGGGTGGGATTGAGGCAGAGGGGATGGAAAAGCCCAGGTGTCTGTGGAAGGAGGAGAGAAGGGCTGAAGTTTCTGGAATCCCGAATGCCCCTTTCGTCTGTCTCTAAGGCCTTTTCTGCCCATCTTGAGTTACTACTGAGTAGTGTGACTGTCTTGAGACTCTAAAATCTGGCTGGTACTATTTTGAGATTAGTGAGTGTGCAAGTTGCCATGGCTAAATTTTGAGGCTCAAGTTCATCTAGGCAGTCAGCTGCCACGTTCTCAGAAACCACTATTCTTGCTCTGAAAGACCCAGTTTCTTCTTCTCTGCCTGGAGGCTGGGAGGAGTGGGCCCATTCTCCAGTTCTGGTCCTGCAGAGCAGGACTGCTGTGGCGGAGGTGGCAGGCACATGCCTTTGCCCTTGGATTCAGATTCTTAGCTCCCTCCCTGCCCTGAGCAGCACTCGCCACAGGGGTCTTCATATACACAACACAGACGTGAGAACAAGTTGGTGGTAAGAAGGGATCTGTCAGAAAATCTGTACACTGGGTTTATGCTGTGTGTTTTTAGGAATTCTGAGGCAAGAATTATTTTGTTGCCATCACTTTTTTTCTCTTCTCTATCCCTTCATGCCTGTTGTCAGTGTCTACCTCCTTCTGGTCCAGCAGACAGGAGGGGAGTCAAAGGAGCACAGAGAAGGCCTGGCCCCTCAGAGGGAAGTGGACTCTGGACTTTCGGTCTGTCTGGGGTTTGTCCCCAGAGACCATTGCCTCCCAGGGACACATGGGGTCCCAGAGTGTTGTATGGGAGATCTGAGTTGAGATTAGAAGTGGAGCTACTGGAATTGAGACAGAGAACAGGAACAGACAGGGCAAGCTGAGGGTGGGGAGAGGGTCTGAGAGGGAGGGTAAGGGCAACTGCCCAGAGATGGGGATGGCAGGGAAAGTGAAGGAATTACAGAAATCAGGAGGGGAACAAAGATAAGAAGGGCACTGATGGGAAAGGCAGGTAGAAGGCAGGAGAAGAGGAGGAAAGACCACACAGATGGTAGAAAATGGGGAGAAGCAGAGGGGGAGAAGGGGAGAGAGAAGGGGAGTGGAGGAGAGGGGAGAAGAGGAGGGGAGGGGGAGCACGAGAGGAGACCATGAGAGCAGGCTAGGCAGGAGGGAAAACTCTGAGTGGGCCCAGGGCCTCAGAGGTGACTCTGCGACACAGACAGGAAAGCAGCAGGAATCCATGAAGATGGAGGAAGGGGTCAAGGTCACCTGCAGGAGGCCAGGCCTAAAATGGGAGGGAGGGTGCAAAAATTGGCTTGTACTTGACACAGGGAAAGGGGCTCACTGAGGGAGGTCACCTGGGTGAGCAAGCATTTGTGGCAGGAGGCTGAGTTAGGGCATTTGTGGGGGGTGGGGAGGCAGTGTCCAGGTGCTGGGCACATTGCTCCTCCCTAGGCTCCAGGCTGTGGAACTGGGAGGTGGGTGGGGCTGATAAACCAGGGAACGGAGCTGAACGCAGCTGGGGGCGAGGCAGCAGTACCAACGTCTTAGTGTGTGTTTGTGAAGAGTCAGTCCCATGGAATATCATGGAACACAATGGTAACTGACACTAAGCAGAGATAATATAAATTGTATTACATTAGGATGCCATTTAGGCATACAGTAATCATAGAAATCAGTGGTGTCTCACGGAGAAGGCATAACTGTAGGAGCACACAGCTGCTCCTGGGCCCTGGTCGCCTGGCAGCCATTGAGGATCTCCACCTTCCTCGGTCAGCTCCCACACTGTGATGTGTTCATTCAGAAGAACCTGAAGGCTCACACAGCACCCACAGCCTGGGGCGGCAGGGACAGAGGACAGGAGCAGGCAGGGGTTGCGCTGGGGGCCCCAGGGGGAGGTGGTGATGGGGGCTGCTCTCAAAATTGTTAGAGGAATGTATGCTTTGAATGGGACATTATCTGCTTCGATTCTGCTTTAGAATTAGGCTTTTCCCTCCCCAGGAAAGTTTCAAAGGCCCTCTTCACTTATCTCACCTACATACATGAGTGCTTATGAGGTGCCTGGTATGCAAGGTGCAGGCATACAGAGTGGGTCAGACCTGACACTTGCAGTCTTTCCCACTGCGAACAGAGGAAAACTGGCGGTTACTGATGGAGCTTCTTTGGGAGCCTCAAGAGATTTGTTCTCTACCTCAGTTTGCACCAGAGGAAACTGCAGGTGCTCCATGCTCGTGCTGTCCGTGAGCTAATCTGCAAAGAACTCCTCCAGGATAGCACGTGGCACGGACATGTCCCTGGGGCGGGGCGGGGCCAGCAGACACACTGCAGGTATGCAGGCTACTATGCATTCACACAAACAGCGTTTCCTGAGAAGAGGCAGGGAAGGCTGAGACTAGGCAGCCCTGGGAGTGGGAGAACAAGGAGGAGCCACAAACAAGCTTGACCTGCAGGACCTTTCTGTGGTCTGCCTGTCTCAAACTCTCTCCTGTCCAGTCCAGCTGACCTAGACTCTCGGAGAACATGCCAAACCCAGACCTGGCAGGTTCCATCCTATCGTCTCCATGCCCTTCCTGACCTAACGAGTCAGTGGTTATTTAGCAAAGGGACAAGTATGACCCACTTTCGACCACAACAGCCACAGTCTGCACCCACTTTAGTGAACAAAATGAACAAAATGTGAACAAAAAGAGCGATTGCCCTCACTTCCAGAGAAGAGCCTTGAATTGTACGGGTACATTACTATAACCTCTGCTTCCTTCCAGTCAAACAGGACTGACCACTGTGCCGCCCACAGAGGGTTTGTGAGGATTATCTGAGTCCATTCGTGAAGTGTTCAGTGCCTGAAGGTGGCTGGGACTATTTCTACGGCTGCTGTGGCACTCTCAGTGCTGGCTGCCCTCCTGTGCCCTGCAAGGCCTCTCCCTCCCCTGCAGTAGCAGCAGCAGCCCTGGCCTGCCTCAGTTCTGCTGGCTCGGGGAAACACACAGCTCTGCAGCTTTGGGGATCCCTTTTCCCCTCCCAGACTCAGTGTAGTCCAGTTTCTTTCCCAGTGGCAGCAATGGAGATGGAATTAGCACACTTTCCCACTGGGCTTCTTTATACGTTGTGGATAATTTCCCACATTAAATAATTAAATGTAATAGCTAATACTACCCTTCCCACACAAGGCTTGATGCAAGTCATATAATTATTTTTTATCATTCATAGTGACTTTTAAGCTCTCAAGCACCAGGCAAGAAAGAAACCTGTCACAGTATTATAACAATATGCAAATCCCTGGGTACTAGAGCAGGCGGGAGGCCCCATGACAAAGCCCATTTATGCCTGTCTGCATGCACAGCTCCAACAGGTACCCTGTGGGCATTGCACAGATAAATAATAATCAGAGTAATGCCCACTCACCAATCAGGCTGCCGAGAAACAAGCAGGAGCTCTGCCCCACGCAGCAAGCAGCTCTTGACTCAGGGCTGGAGCCACTGGCTGTGGGGTAGGCTGAGTTTTTCCCTGTTGTCCTTACAGCCCTCTTCCTTCTCCTTCCCCTTCCTACTCACTTGAATGGGACACATATATGTGCTGAGTTTCTGGGTCGAGGGGGTTTCATTTATGGTGGGACACACTGGTTTCTTAAGAGTTGAGATAAATAGGTTTAAGGAAAATTGAATGAGAGGCCGAATGAAGTCCTACCTTAGCCTAAGGCTGTGGTTCTGTGTGTAGGGTGCACTGCCTGCTAGGGGTGTTTGGGAACTTGCAGGGTACCCTTATATGCTGGAGGCAGAAGTGGCATTTAGGACTGAGTGGGTGGGGCCACCAGGGGGTGCTGTCTGTGGAGACAGCTTTGGTTTCCTCTCATTCTCGTGACTCTTACAAAGCGCCTGATGCTGCAGGTGCTGCTGTGTTGGGTCTGGAGGAACATAAAGATGGGTAAGAGCTAGTCCTGCTCAAGGACCATCCAGAGCTTTCCTTGTTCCTTACCCTCACATCCGCTTCAACACTGGATAAAGTCATGACTCTGCCCACCTCCCTCCACGTCTACTGCTGTCACCTGCAGGCTTTAACTGCTACCCTATCACCACACTGTCCATTCTTCACTAGCAGTCAGCACACTGGTTCAAACCCATAATCAGATGGTATGATGTCCCACATAAGGTGCCTGCTCCCTGTGGCTTCTGAGTGCAGTCAGAGAGAATCCATACCCCTTACAGGCCCCTTCAAGCTTGTACACTCTGGTCCTGCCCATGCTGCCTCTTCACTCACTGCTCTCAGTGCCCAGAATAAGCAGAGCTCACCCCTGCCTTAGAGCCTTTGCTCTTCTCTGGTCCTTGTTCAACCTCCAGGGCTCAGTTTAACCAGAACCTTCCTGACCACCTGCTCTCAAACAAGTGCCCCTCCCCCACAGCTCTCCCTGTGGTAACCCACCCCACAGCACGGCCCTCGCTCCGTTCTGTAACCTCTTTGTTTATCACTTCCCACAGGACACCCTGAGCCCTGGAATGATGGCGCCACATCTCAGCATCATCATCGAGGTGCTCAACAGCTATAGAAAGACAAGGTGGACAAAGTAGTGCTAATGAGTGGAAATTACAGAGCAGCATGTTCAACTCGGTGCAAAGGAACATCCCCAACAGAGCTGCCTCCAGAAACAGAGTCTCTTACAGCAGAAAGCAGGAATGTGTAGAGCTTTCTGCGGTGATGAAAGATCAATGGCCTTAATGGAGTTTTCTAACATTAATATTCTGACTCTCTCTTCCTTGTTCTCCAGTTCTTTAATTCTCATTCATCTATTCATGCCTGCATGCATTAAACTTTCACCAAATGCCTCGCATGGCACAAAAAGTGCATATGAAACAGTTTCAAGGAATTCAGTCCTCTGATTTTTGTCTGTGCTGCCTGAGAATCTCCCATGGTAAGTGCATGTGTGTGTGCACACGCGCACGTGTGTAAGTGCCATGTGCATGTATGCAGGCTGTATTAGGCTATCGTTTGACTTTCCTGAGCCCACCCATCAGGTGACTGTCCCATCTGCTGAAAGTACCTGTCATTTCAGATTTGGAAAGGAAATCCAGAAGGTGCAGACCAATTCAGGGGAACATATTGGCCAAAGACAGAATGGGCCAATGAGAGGTAGAGGCGGAGGGATATAGGTGTGGAGTGGTCATGATTATTAATTTCCACAGAGTTGCTGCTTGAGAATAGCTTGTTTTCATTTAGTCTCTGATTTGCTTATACTTGCTGAGACCCACTGAGGGTACAGCAACATCTCAGCTTGTTCACTATTTGTTATTTCAATGGGGGTATAGTTTTAAGAACTTGGCTTTTGAATCACCTAAACCTGCACTAAACCCCCCGCCCCTGGCCCCCAAACATCAACAATGAAAAAACTGGCTCTTTGATTTTGGACACATTACTTAGTTTTTTTTCTCTGACCTTCAATTACCCGAAGACCATTTTATTTGTCTTATAGATTGAGATAATGAAGGAAAATGTCTGGTTCTTCATAGACACAATGTATATTACTTCCTTCCTTCTGAATGTTACTTAATTTTAGGAATTGACACAGAACCAGTTAATGTTTTTATACATTGCTTAGGAGTACCAGGCTGTACAGTAGGTTTTCCAGGAATGAATGAGATGGTGAAATGGGGACTCTACAAGATTCAAGAGTGGGCTGGACTCAGAGAAGTCGGTTCTTCAAATGGCAAACCAACTCTAGGGCTCACCAGGCTGTCTGCAGTCAACATTGGGCCCCTAGTACCAAACACATTGCAGGGTACATTGAAAGCTCAACACAATACTTGTGGGTTGTCAGTTAACTTTAGGGTGCAGAAAACACTAGCCAAACAGCATACAAGCAAAGAGTTCTTGAAATACATAATATAGAGATGACAAGGCCTAGAGATGAGAAAGAGAGGAAGTGGTGGAAAACTGGGCTCAAATCTTGTGAAGCCATTCCATAGTGGGTGACATCGGTCACAGAAAAGGGCAAGTGACAGTTTTACAAATTAGTAGCTTGGTTTACACTGTGTCTCACCACAATCAACCTTCAGGGATGCAATAAGATGAGCCTTGAAATTATATTACAGCATGAGGCAGAAATCTGAGTGAAGGGGTAGAATACACCAGTTCAGGAGGAGATGCCAGAATACCAGAATTGCAAAGTACCAGTTTTAAAATGGAAATGAGCAAGAGGGACATGATAAGGCAGAAGGTGGTTCCTTTTGTTCTGAGGTAGAGAGCTGGATGCAAACCCCCAAGCTGAGGGATCTTACATGGTATACAGTCTATTGGGACAGCCCTTTCCCTAGAGGCCTCAGCGAGTTTTCAGACATTGTTGTGGTCTGAATATTTGTTTACCGCCAAATTCCCATGCTAGAATCCTTACTTAAGCCCAGTGGAGTTAGGAGGTGAGGCCTTTGGGAGGTGATTACTTCATGAGAGTGAAGCTTTCGAGAATGGGGCTAATGCTCTGATAAAAGAGATTTCACAGAGCTCTCTGGCCTCTCCCTCCCTGTGAGGACCCAGCAAGAGGGCACCAGCCATGAGCCTGCAAGGAGGCCCGCCCCAGAGAATGCGACCACCCTGGTGCCTTGATCTTGGACTTCCTGCTTCCAGAACTGTGAGAAATAATTTTTTTACGTTTATATGCTACCCAGTCTGTGGCATCTGTTACAGCAGCCTGAATGGACTGAGGCAGACATGATCTCACTTTGTCTCACCAAAAGCTGCTGATCCAGTCTTCCTACTTCACAGAGAAACAAGAATGGGGAGAACAGTGCATGGAAGAACTATATACCCTACCTGCCCACCCCCAACTCATTCCAGGTGATGCCGAGGTGGGAGCTAGGCTTTCCGCTTCTCAATCTACCAGAATTTTCTCTTTGTGGAATCTGGGGCAGTAAATGATCAAGCAAAGAAATGCAGTACAATTTGCTTTATAAAGATACAAAGCCTCACAAAAAGCACTGCACCACGCAGAAATGTATAGCACACTTAAAACTGTGAGAAGGGGGAACTGATGGTGAAGGGGACGGTTAGAGCCACAGGTAAAGTTGGAGCGAAGGTAGATTTTAGCAGGTAATGTAATTGTCTGGTAAAAACATGCCAAGTCTCTCAAAGGTCCTCAGCTTTCAAGAGGAGGCAATGGCCTCAGCGTGCATCCTCTCCTAATGGCCACCTCACTTTCTCCTTCCTTCTCCTGTTCCTTTACTCGCTCCAAGGAAAATTCCTCTCGACCACTCATGGAGGAGTGCTCGGGGATCAGAGTCCCTCCTGCCCCATGGAGGGAGCTGGGGCCTGTGGGATCTTGCCTGCAGGGTCTTGTGGCCCCTCAGTTGCTGCGCTGGTGCATTTAGAGGTACCCTGGCCCTGCCATTCTTCTCACTCCAGCTGCCCAGGCTGCCCCAGGGCCCTGTGGGCTCACTCAGGGCCTTGGTAGCAAGCACCAGCCCTCCCTCTTTTGCTCATTTATGGCTTGTTTGACACAGGTTTATGCATATCTTTCTCCCATGCCTCTGTTTTGGTCAGAGATGGCAATATTTCAGAGCCTATTCTTTAGCGGGCCCTGCATTGGCCTTCTTTGGGGGTCAGAGGGAACATCTGGTTTGGGAAGCGAACGAAAACCACAGCCCAAATACGACTCCCTGGCCTGAGCAGAAGAGTGGGCTGGGCTCACAGCTGGCAAAAATGGTTGCTCTTCCCTGGGTCAGACAAGTGAATCTGTCTCTTGAATTGGGTCTTTAATCATCTGCTAGGTGCTCTCCCTGCTTCTCCACCTGCCTGGTGAGCGTCAGGACCCTGGTCCCTTTCCCAGAACAACAAGATGCCCAGAATAGTCGGTCCATGCCTGAACCATTGGGACTCTCACTCAGCCTCAGAAGCTCCCTTCACATCCATATGAGGTGTGGGGGCCCCTGGAGAACCCTAAGCTGGCTGGAGATGTAGGCCATGATGTTGTCAGGTTGTGGGAGAAAACCTGTCTGCCAAAGGGAAACCAGATGCTGGATCTCTAAGGAAAGAAGGTTCTAGACATGGATAAAGCTGACAGAGGAGACGGAGGGGCTGGGCTGCAGGGTTTCTTTGCATAGAAATGCGCCCTCTCTGAGTGCGACCTTCGCTCCCCGCCCCCCTATCGCATCCTGGTTTTCCTGCTGCTTGTCCTGTGTGCAGTTAGACACAGACCTCCCCTGTCCCTTTGGCCACAAGCCCAGTGTAGAGAAGGCAGCCAGTGATGACTTCATCCTTCTTGACCATACCCTCTGGGTGCCCCCACATGCTGCTCACCTAAGCATGGCAATATTCCTTCCCTAAGAACAACACAGGATGCAGACAAAGGATTACTCTGGGGCCACCGGAAGCCCTGGGATTCCCTGCACTGGACAGGCACAATGAGAAAGAAGAAGAATGCGGCCTTTGTGCTCAGTAAATCCAAGGCCAGCAACAATGACTCTCAGGCTGAGACTTTAAAGATGCAGAGAGACTGGTCCTGGCTCAGGCACTCCACAGGACTTACCACCACGAGGGCCATTCAGGAGCTTCTTGCTCCTCATGGCTCCGCGGCTGCTCATGCCAGTGACGCTGAGCCAGGCTGCGCCTGGTGCTGCGGTGCGTGGCCCCAGTAAAGGTCCCAAGCACCTCTGATTCTGCAGTGTCCCATTCGCCAGGCTCCCTTCCAGTCCCGGCTCTTCCACTGTTCCCAGCCCAGGGAAGGGCAGCAGGGCCCCCGATGGACTCCTCGGGACAACAGCCTGAGGACGTTTATCAGCATGCCATGGCCGCCAACCTCACCCTCTTTCTGTCTCTCTGCTGTCTGAGAAGCAGCCAAGGTTCCATATCCTCTTTCCTCAAAGATAATAGGGGCTCCCCCAAAGCCCCCAAAGCTGAGAAAATAGGGTGTCAGCTGAACTGTAACTACCCCATTGTTAGCTGACACTATAAAGATGTTGGCCAAATGCCCTATGTCCGAGGGCAGGTGGCAGGAGTCACAGGCACAGACAATTTGGAAGTTTTGCTGAGAGGCAGGCTGGAACCTAGCAGTAGAGGCCACTGGGCAGGGCAAGGGTGCCAGGTGCAGTGGGTTGCCTGGCTGGAGGTCTGGAGCCCCCTTTGGAAGTGGCATCAACACTATTGGGCAGCAAGTCTCTGTCCAGCAACTGGGGTGTGCAAGGGCAGGCTCTGTACCCTGGGAAAGGATTGAGTAAGAACCAGGCAGGGGCTTAAGGCACACAGATTTGAGTTTCACTAAGGCACTAAAATGCTAATTAGGAACCCTAGTCAGAGGCCATTCAGCCACAGCAGCAAGATCAACTCCAGACCACATCTGCCAGCGCACTGTCTGCCTTCCCAGGACCTGCTCAGGATTGGGGCGGGAAAGGGTCCACAGGGGGAGAACCTCAGCACTTGCAGCTGAAACTATGGGGGACCCAGAGGTGACTGGGTACAGGGAACCGATCAGCATGGCAGTAGCAAATGCAACCCAGTATTGATCTGGAAAACCAATCAATGCGAGGCGGCACACAGAAGCCAGGTGTGCAGATCGGCTTTCCCGTGGGGAATCAGGCCTGCATTGTCCCTAGGCTGCTGTGAGGCTTGCTCTTGCTGAAACTCCCTCACCCTGAGCTAAGACTGCAGATGTTTAATGTATATTTCTGAAGCAACTCCCTAAAGTCTGTGCTAAGATGTCCCAAGGACGAAATGTAGCCAAATCAATCATTTTTATCGTTCCCTTGCATTTGCAACTTTTTTTTGTTTGTTTTTTGTTATCTGTGAGAAGTAATCACTTAACGAAATCTAGAAATAATGAGAACCTTCTTTGATGTAATGTGACTGGAAAGCAATGAAAGCTCATCCAGGCAAGGGTCAAGGCGCTCTCCCCTTGAGAGTGGCTGTGCCGTCCCTTTTTCTCCACAGGATTCGGTAGTCCACATGAATTTGTGTACCTCATCCACAACACACAGACTCCGGAGGGCCGAGTCTGCATCAACTGGGAGAATTGCCCAGCTCAGGAGAAAATCCACAGTGGGGACCCCAAGGCAAGCGGCTGTCTCACCCTGTCAAGAGGGCTTCCATTACTAGCAGTTGGTCACTGGTAGAAAACTACCAGCTGGAGAGAGCAGGGAGGGTGAAATAACCCTTTCGGCTTCACGGAGCCATGGTAGTCAGGCTGAAGCAGCTAGGACAGACAGAGGGCAGCAGACACTGGGGATGCCACGGGGAGGAAGCAGTGTCCAGACCTGCGCTGCCCTGTGTAGCAGACGCTGGCCACGTGCAGCTAGAAAAATATGAGTCAATTAAAGTAAATAAAATTTAAAGATCAATTCCTCAGCTGTACTAGCCGTATTTCAAGCGCCTAACAGGCACAGGAGGCTAGCAGCTGTTTCATAGACAGTGCATATGGGACATTCTAATTACAGCAGAAA
This sequence comes from Tonatia bakeri, assembly GCA_004024845.1. Lineage (NCBI taxonomy): Eukaryota > Metazoa > Chordata > Mammalia > Chiroptera > Phyllostomidae > Tonatia > Tonatia bakeri. The sequence goes on along the minus strand of PVIA01001546.1, from coordinate 142,829 downwards.
GTTCCATTAGATAGTGCTGGTCTAGAAGCCTCACTTTGTCCCTAAGGTCTGAAATGCCTTTGGGCCCTAATTTGTCCTATACCATGAAAGTTAGCCCCAAGATGTCAGTTGCTCTTATTCAAGAAAGCTGGGGGCCAGGAAGGTCAGAGAGGGTTTTCACTTCAGTTGCATTCACATCTCTGGACCATTGCCAGGCTTAGAGAAAGCTGAAAAGATAGACCTAGGCCTTGAAGATAGAGAGCTTCCAGGTCAAATCTCCCATCCCCCACCCTGCCCAGGTCTTCCCCTTGGGGAGGTACTGAGAGGCGGTGAGAACCGCATTCCCCCTGTGAGCAAGCAGCAGCCAAGGGGAATGACATAAGTCTCAGAAATAGCAGTCCCTGCTTCTTCGCCCCTCCACAACCCACGGACAAGCCTATGGGGGAGCGGGGCATGGCTGCTATTTGGTTGAGTGCCTCCTTCCCTGGGCAGATGGATTTCTATTGAGAAAAGAAGGCAGAGCCCCATCCTCTGCTCCTCCTCCCTCCACCTTGCCCTTGTGTCAACAGTAAATCACAGGCAATGAAGTCACATCGCCACAACCCCGGTGCTGACACTTGTGCCGAGAGCAGTGTCCGTGACTGGCACTGGTTGGGCTCTAGGTTCCTGCCTCTCCTCATGTCAGAGCTGCCCAGCTGGGTTGCAGCCTTGGGACCACCCACCCAGGGCCATCCTGTTGGCCATTCAGGTCTGGTGGGTGGCTCCCTTTTCTCCTGCTATCCTCACCTTGGGTAAGGCTCAACTTAGAGTTTTAATTGGGACTGTATTATCTATGGGTCAGTTTGAAAATAAACACCATCTTTATAACACCAAGTTTTCCAATTCATGAACATGACATATTTTCCCATTTGTTAGTTTTCTTTAATTCCTCTTTCTGAAATTTTATAGATTTGCTGCAGATTTGAGGCTTTTTTGTTAGATTTACTCTTAGGATTGGGTATTTTTCAGTGCCTATTATAAAGTGCATCTTAAGAATATTTTCCCATCTTTTCTGATAAAATTCAGCTCATAACAGGAAGACAGTCCAGCTATTTAGTTATTTTCAAACCATTCTAACCAGAAGTTCTTAACACTGACTGACTTAGTCTTGCACAATCGGGTAGGATGCAGGTGCAGGTGCTGTCTGCTTATCTCCCAGATGCTCCTTCTACTTCCAGGAAGAGATTTTCTCCAGCTTGCTGCCAGGTATTTGGATTGATCCTACTACAATCTTCTTTCCCACTTTCCAGACTTTATCAGACTCAGACCCCTGAGGTTCCCGTGGGGGACTGAATTGCTCTAAACTGCTTAATAACCCATAGTTTCCTGTGTGTTTGGAACACTGTGTGATTATAAGGAGTGGGGCAGTTGAATGTGGGGCAGGGATTTACTTGAGTGAATTCATTTTCCATAGAATGGTGAGAACAGATGGAAATGAAGAACTAGGGAACATTAAGCACCATGAAGACAATGAAAGAAGGAAAGCAAGAGTACAAACTGACCAACTGACAGACCGACTTACTAACCAATCACACAGACAAAAAAGACAGAAGAAAAGTCAAGTAGTGGCAACTTTAAACAACTTCTCCCTGGCTGTGACTAATGTCACTCTTTGACACCCTCGCTGCCTAACTGTCCTTTTACAGCTAATGCTTACAAGTGCAAAGCCATTACCCATCCATATCATACAGAAACCACCAGTGAGCTAAAAGGTGCAGATGGGATTCCAATCAATGGGGAGACAGGAAAGCTGTTCTGTACTTCAGGTCACTACCAGAAGCCCTGGTTCTTGGGCCAAATCCAGCTAGACATTTCTATCAGAGCTTCAAGGAGTTTTGGGTTTGGATTTTTGCCTGACATTTTTGGGGATGCTTTTCTTGGGGTCTAATCCTTAATGAAGAATATTGCTAATAAGCTTTCAGGGAGCCCTGCTCCCCCAGCACTAGGCATTCTTCTCTGGTGAGCCAGTTTAGTGACCCATGCCCCTCTATCGCCCGAACTCATTATAGAGGTATCCACAGGAAAGGCCCATTGTCCTTTCTTTTTACATCATAAACTGGCCCTGGCCCTGGCAGGTGGAATGCAAATGGCCCCAGGATGGCTCTCTTTCTTCTTTAGGAAAAGTCTCTTTTATTTTTCCCCATTTCTTCACAATAGATAACTAGGGACTGAGGAAACTTGAAGGCACTTTATGGTTTAGACCACCACAACTGGCTTGCTACTGGGAAAATGGCTTGTGCCTAGATGTGCAGGATTATTTAGGTGGAGTGGCTTTCAGGTGGAGGCCCTTATCAGGTGGCAGGGGTCAGTATCATTTGCTTCCTAGGGAAGGTTTGCTGAGTGCAGCTCTGCTCATGGGACATGGTTCAGGAGGTCCCCTGCAGCGCTCTGCAGACTGCATTGGGCATCATCGGAAACACACCTGAGTCAACTGTGCAATGACTCAAGGCTCTGAAACATTTCAACCATATGTCTCATGAAACTAGATGAAAATGATGCCAGTTTCCCTAGCTAGAGGCTGCCATCTGAGACTGAGGCTCAACTTGGCAACGTTTCTGCATTCCTGCACCCACCTCATCATGTTGTTGTGGGTGGTGAACCTGTCAGTAGTCCTGGGCTGCAGGTGAGCAGAGGTGCTGTGGGCCCCACATAAGGTGGCCAGGGACATTCATGGTCTTCTATCAGCCAGGACAAAAACTTGTGCCCCCAAATGGGACTAGGTGTGGAAGGGAAAGTGAAAAAGACTCTCATTGCTGCTCTGGAGGAGGAAGGAAAATGCCACTCTTATCACCATATGACCTTCCTCAAGCGTCTTATTCTCTGAGCCTTAGCCAGAATCCCTAGGCATTCTTTGAGCGAGAGGAAGAATCAGCATTTTAAGAATATTTTCTGTCTTATCTTTGAAATACCTCAAAGCTTGTTTCCCTCTTTCTGAAAAGTACTCACAGAAAGATGCTAACAGGTTGGTATGGAAGTACCTTGACATAAGGCAGAGGTGTTAGATTCTGTTCCAAGTTATGCCACTTAGTACTGGTATAATTAATATTATATTTAATTGCTCTGAACTTCACTTCCTTCCTCCGTAAAATGGGGGATGCTAAGACCTATCTTATAGGGGTGTTTTGAGGATTACATGCAATGAGGTATGTGTAGCACATGGTAGGATATCAAGAAATGTTAGTTGAGTATTAATTCAAAGAAGATGATGAATAGCTTGTCAATGAACATGGATTGAAGAGCCAGAAAGCACTCACCCCCCTGCCACATTTAGTTCTGTGATAAGTAAAAGTTTGAATAAAAATGGAATCTATAGCCAGAGACTCCTCCTTTTTGCCTTCTTTGCTCTGTGTTGCATCTGGGGAAACTAACAAAGGAGGAGAAGAGAAGGTTCAGAAAGTCAGAGAGATTTTCTCAAGTCAGTAATGGTACAATTCTCTCAGGACCAACTCTTCCCTTCTCATTGCTCTCCAACAGGTGTTGAGGCAGCCAGGGGAGCTGCTGAGTTGCTATGCACCCTCCCTTAGGAGTAGCTGCCCTTGTCGTCAATTGCAGGCCAGCAGATGCCAATGATTCTGACCATTCGCGGGGGTGGAAGATGGAAGGTGCTGCTCAATCCAGCCTGCTCCTCCGGGATCCAGAACAATGGTGGTGGAGCTGGTTGAGGAGGGCACAGATAATCCAAGGTGACAGGAAGTCCAGCCTTCCCTACCCTGCCTCGTTCATCCAAGGGTTCTACACTTGTCTTTCAAACTTTTTTTGAGGAGCTGCCTACAAGAAGCAGAGCACAGACATTTGCAGGTAACTGCCCTGCCTGTACTCGAAGGTGCAAGAGAGCAATGACATGGCCTTTGAGTGGGAACAGGAGGACTGCATGGGTTACGGCACTGAGCCCTGAGCAAATACAGCCCCGGCTGAGCTTTGTACAATGAGGTTGGTCTTTGTGGCTGATAAAATGGGAGGAGGGAGGGAAAAAGGCCAGAGTGGATCTGGGGGACTGAGCCTGGAGAGGTTTGGTTTGCCAGTCTGTGGGTGTAGTTTCTTCTAGATTATGTACTGGGGGATGGGGCCAGAGATAAAGTGAGAAATGGGAGAAGAAAGAGCATCATCTCTTTCCTCTGGATGGAAAGGCTCAACTCAGGGAGGAATCGGCTTCCTGTACGTCTCAGCCATGGTCCAGACCATGAGTTGAGATTCTATTTTAAAAAGCTGGCCTGGTCCATTCTCGGCAGGTTCAGGAGTTGGAACATCAGAGAAAATATGGACCTTTATGGATTATTTCTGCCCCTCACTCTCCCTCTTTCAATGCTGGCCTTCCATCCCTCTGGCACCTACATACCAGATGCCACTTCTCAGAGGCTTACCTTGGGTTTAAAGGCAATGAGCTTCAGGATCATCTCCACAGTGAAGAGGCCAGTGAAGAGCATGTTGAGGATGTTCATGGCAATTTTAAACAGGCAGCTCTGGCCATAGTGCTGAGGGGAGGGGAAAAACTGTGAAAACGAGGCAGGGACATCTCTACTCCTCACCCCCTTCATTTCAACAGAGACCTTTGAACTTCCAAGATCTTCCAAGTCCTGGAAGCTCATCCAAACCTCTGTGGACAGGCAAGTGGACTCAAGAACTCTTGTAAGTTCTTGCCCTCTCTGCCATCTCTGAAAACTCAGGTCAGCAGATTCTATGTCCCGGCTTTAACTGGTTATGACAACTTTGCAGAGAATCCTGGAACTCAAAGAGGCTCTTGCATGACTGACCTCCCTGAATCAACCTCCACACGCCATGCCTTGCTGACAATAACAAGCACTTTGAGCTCACCCTCTGTTCTCCATTTCCTCCACTCTCTCCATTTTCTCAACCTAGGGGCCTATGGATTCTGTCCTGAGGTCCCAGAGAGGAGCTCATCCTCAAGAAAGAACACTTGTCTTTCTCCGCCTGGGGTAAGAGGACAGATCTTCTGGTCTTTCAACCTTTGGCCACCAGGAAGGCGACAAACTGGAGAGGCCCTTTCTACTACATTTCCTCCCACGGTACTCTCCCCATGCAGGAATCACGGCCCCAAGGCCCCAGACTGACCTGCATGGCCAAGCAGATGGTGTTGAGCAGGATGAGGACAAACATCAGGTATTCAAAGTAGGTGGAGTTGACCACGTACCACACTTTGTACTGGTGCTGGTTCTTGGGTATGTATCTCCGTAGGGGCCGGGCCTTGAGGGCATATTCCACACACTGTCGCTGGGAGGTAGGGAGTGGGAGGGGGCGGGAATAGGAGAGAGTGTGGTTATTTACCTGGATGATGTGTGCGGGGTGGCAGAGGAGGGTGGGATTTTGATGAAACGATACACTTGGGGGTAGGGCTCTCTGGGAAAGAGATAATCTACGGCTATAGCTCATTTATAGGCTTCAGGTATTATTTGGACTTTTTTTTTCCCCTCTCACTACCTTAATAAGTAGAGACTCTCCTCTAGTTAATCTTGTTACCAAGCTTAGCTGAGGAGTATGGATCTCTCTCTTTTTTTTTTTTTTTTTTTTTTAACTCATAATGTCTGGTATCCTAACATTAAGTTGGCATCTTATTTCCTATGCCACAGACTCTCCTTGGGGCAGTGTCTCCTCAATTTTTCTTTCCTGTCCTGAATCAATCTTCCTTATTTACCAGTGTCCACAGATCAGAAGACACAGGTCACAGATAGGCAGTGAATTCTTGGGCTAACTAGATTCCTAAAACCCCAGCACAGAACCAGCTCATTTCTCAGCACTGTGCCCAGAGTTCTAAGTCAGGAACCAGGGAGTCACTCCCGCCTCTGCTCTGATCCCTAGCTGCCACGTCCAGTCTCCAAACCTGATCCATCTCCTTTCCTCCCATCCTTTCCATCTCTGCTGTCATTAACCCAGGAGTAGATGAGGATCTTATCATCTCTCATCTACACTTTCTAACCAGCTTCCTTCTTTCCTGTCTTTCTTCCAACCCAAAGTCCACACAGCAGCCAGAATGATGAGTCTAACGAAACCCAAGATGCTGACATCAGAATCTGTGAGGGGTCCAGCTGGCCTGACTAGGGCAGAGCTGAGCATCTGTGCCCTGCTCCTTCCCATAGGCAGACCAGAAGTTGCTCATAGACAGGGATTTACTTCCCCATAAACTCTTCTCATGGAGAAACCTAGCAGGGGACCTGACCCTAGTGACAACATGCTATTGCACACTCTTAACGGCTTCTTTCCTCACCAATGAAGTGGCCAGCTCTTGTTCACAAACTAATAGCTCTTCTGTCATGGAGCACTTGAAAATGTCATGCCATGTCATGTCATGGTCCTGGGCATTACCAAAGCATTCCTACTTAAGCCTCCTCTTTCCCACCCCCACTTCATACACAGGCCTCAGGGTTTTACTTGACAAATCATTTAATAGTGGTTTTCTAATGCTGTGATCCTCTCCACTCCAAAACTCTCAAGCCCTCATTGTTCCAGTCTTTTTCCTTTTTACCAATGGGGCCAACCCATATGGGCACTTTCTAATTCGTCAGCTTCTATATAGAGCATGAGGTTCCCACCCCCAGAGTCTATCATAGAGTCTCCTTAAGTAGGCACTTAAGAAGCATTTGTTGGCTGAATGAATGCACTTGGCAGATCTGGGACTTGCATTTCTTTTGTTCAGTCTCCTCCAGAAGACTGGGAGCCCTCTTCTCATTGAGTAGACAGATGCTCACAGTATGCGTGTGGATCTGTCTCCTGACTACAGCCTCTCTTCTGGGTGGGCCTCAGGCTGTCAACTGCTGTCATTCCTCATGTGCCCTGCTTCCCTCTTACCGCCTTGTTCCTCTCCTTCTGAGGAAGTTACCTGGTTTTTGTCCAGCTCACAGTTCTTGTACTCCTGCTCTCCCTGCTCCTGGAAGGTGACGATGACGAAACCCACAAAGATGTTCATCATGAAGAAGGCAATGATGATGATGTAGATGATGAAGAAGATGGAGATCTCCACCCGGTAGTTGTAGATGGGGCCCTTGTCTTCCGTGTGGGAGTCAATGGAGCGGTACAGCAGCCTGGGGGAGAAGACAGATCCCACAGAGGGAACTGGAGAAGCAGCATCACCTCTGTGGAAAGGCGGCACTGCTGCTCCCAGGGGTCCCTGGGCTCAGGGGTGCTAGGAACGGCTCTAGGCTGGGAGTTAGAAGGTCTGAGTTCAAGTCCCAGCTGTGCCACTTACTGGCCTTGTGACCTTGGACTAATCACATAACCTCTTTGAGCCTCAGATTTTTCATCTGTAAAATGGGGACAGTAACTCCTGACTTTCCTACCAGGCAAGGTGGCTGACATAATGTATATGAAGGTGTTTTGAAACTGTCAAGAATTATTTTAATGTAACATGAGTCATGGACATTGATTTCAAACACTGGAAATATTGGTAAATATTGAAACAGCTTTGCAAACTGACAGACTCAGAGGATGTTACAGTGAACATAAAATAAATCTATCAGAGATCTAATATTGATTTAGATAAAAATACTAGATAACCAATGACCCAGGCTTTTTGAGATCACCTGCGATGGTTTGGATTTACACTTAGATGGTGTACATGTGTGCGCCCATTTGGGCCTTGGCTCTGTGCCCACCACACTGGTTCCTCCTCATGCACAGGGACTGCCTCCTCTCCTTCTGTTCTTACCTGGCACAGTACTTGGTTATTCTCTAGGTATCAGCTATATTTTACCATATAACACTGGCAACTCTTATCTAAGATCCATGTGCTATTGTTGACTTATAAATATGTAGAATTTTCTGACTTTCAGATGATGATTTTACTGGAATACAAAAGTGGGAGGAACAGGTGTCTGTACAAAGACATGTAGAGCACCTGACGGACACGCTGCCTGGTATGATGACACAGTGTAATGGCCACCCAGCTGGTGGTCTGGCCATGAAAACACTGTCCTTGCAGTGAAACTTGGACCTAGGCTTCCATCCCATACTTCCCACCATAAACATAAGCACAGCTTTCTCTAAGGAGGCTAGTAAAACAGACATCTTCACCATCTTTGCCCACATTGAGTGCACGCTAGGGGTGATAATCTTGAATCCCATGATGATTCAAGGGCCCGCACTGGAGAAGCTCTCCCCACACCCACTCCTGGGTGCCATGAGGGTGATGACAAGAGACCCCCATCATTCGGGCTCACTCCGAGGTTGGGAAGAGGTGCTAAAAAAAGCTCATTTTTTGGTTGGAGTTTCTGAAATGTTGACATCTTCTAGAGAAAGAAGAGTCTATGTTTCAGCAGTGATGATAGCCTATACACCCATACTCCTGGGGAGGAAGCTGGTAAGCAGGACCTCTGGGAAGGAGTGTGGGACAGGAACAAAACTCAGGGAATGTGTGTGAGGACAATGTCTTGGCTTCTAATATCAGGGTGGACAGGCCTTCATTTGCATACTCACTCCGGCCACCCCTCAAAGGTGGAGACGGTGAAGAGAGCCATCATGGCTGCCAGAACATTGTCAAAGTCAAACTTGCTGTTCTCCCAGCTGCGGGGCTGGATGATGGGGTGGTCGACCTCCCCATCCTTGTATGTGATGTAGTTACCCCTGAGGAAGGAAGAGAAAGAGTTAATTCTGGGGGTCTCTCATCTCCTTTCACACTTGATTCACCAATGACTCTTGGCATGCTGGATGGGATGGGACTACTTAGGCTTAAATCCTACAGCTCTAGCCATTGGGAGGAACTTCAGTGGGTGAACCTGTTACATGTCGTGTCCATGGGACCAGATTATCCCTGGGTAAAAGTCCAGCTGCCACTGTTTTCAGAGAAAGAACGGGATGTCTCTCATGCCAAGTCACCGACCCCCTGAGTTGACCCGATTGGCCCTGCCCGCCCACCAGCCCGCACTCACTTGCATTCTGCCTCGGTCTGCTTGGAGCTATCTGAACAGGTGTACAGCTTTCCCTGGAAGGCAGAAGAATAAAGGGATTGGAGGTGTTCATTAATCAATGAATCAATAAAAAATGTGCTAGAGCAACAGTCCCTAACCTTTTTAGCACCAGGGACTGGTTTCACAGAAGATAATTTTTCTGCGGACTGGGGCTGAGGGGAATGATTTTATAGCCTGCCACCAGATGCAGCTTAATTGTCACTTGCCGCTCGCTGATAGGGCTTTGATATGAGTCTGCAAGCACCTGATTTATTATGGTCTCTGTGCAGTCACACCTCTCTGCTCATGATAATCCATATTTGCAGCCGCTCCCCAGTGCTGGCATCACCGCCTCAGCCGCACCTCAGCTCACCAGGCATTAGATTCTCACAAGGAGCACACAACCTAGATCCCTCGCATGCACAGTTCACAGTAGGGTTTGTGCTCCTGTGAGAAGCTAATGCCCCTGCCGATCTGGCAGGAGGCGGAGCTCAGGTGGTAATGCCAGTGATGGGGAATAGCTGTAAACACAGATGAAGCTTTGCTTGCTTACCTGACCGCTGCTCACCTCCTGCTATGAGGCCTGGCCCCTAAAAGGTCATGGCCTGGTACCAGGCTATGGCCCAGGGATTGAGAACCCCTGTGCTAGAAAGTGGGAACAAAAAGCACAAGGAGAGCAGCATACAGGTGGGGAAGACCCGAGTCACATACATAAAGCAGTCAGAGCTACAGGAACCACTGGAATTCAACAAAGGGACCTCCACTCCACGAGCACTGAACTCTTTCTTGAGGAAAAGAGCAGTGAAGCTGGGCTTGGAGTGACGAACTGGGCAGGAGGAAATCAGTGGACGTTTATTGGGTGGGTGGGAGAGGGCAGGGGGAAGAATGATTCCAATGGGAGAATAACAGAAATAAAAGGATTAAGGCAGAAAAGAGCAGAAACCAAGAAGGCTGGCAAACCTGGAACTGAGGGGCCTTGTCAGGAGACAGTGAGAGCAAGCCTGGAGGGCGGCGGGACTCTGAATGTGGGGCGGGAGGGGGTGACTTGGTGCTATTGATAAAAGGGAACCACTGATGGTTTGGGGCAGGTGCCTGACATGGAGATTTCAGAGCACAGGAGTCCCTTTCCCTTCCTTGCTAGAAGGAAGGGCAAGACCTGAAGGGCAGGCAGCACCAAGCAGGTGAGGGGTCTTTGCCAGGTGAAGCAATGCCTCCTTCCAAGCCCATCCCTCTTATGGTCTGGGAAGCTGAGAGCAGGGCTGTGACGACTTTCACCACAAGTCTGACCAGGCACAGCCCTCTTTCTGCTGTATCTGCTGTGTCTCTTTCTCAGGAATCCTGGTAGGAGGAGAAGGAGGAGCCAAGACTTTACCTTGAAGAGCTGCACCCCAATGCAGGCGAACATGAACTGAAGCAGTGTGGTGACGATCACGATGTTCCCAATGGTCCGGATGGCGACGAACACGCACTGAACCACATGCTGCAGTGGGCGAGCAGGCGGGAAGGGGATGTGGGTTCAGGAAATGCCTATAGCTGAACTTCCTTTGTCTAAGCACAAGCCTTTCTGAGCAGGCAGCATGGGCAGCCCTTCACCACAGTGGGCACCTCAGACTCAAAAAGGTAAAGCACCTTCCAAAGCCACATGGGGATGAACCCAGTGGAACGCAAAGGCCCCCACTGGGCTCTAGGTAACCACAGGGATGAAAGCCCTGCTAACTTCCCATTTTCTAGGTATAGGGACAGAGGGGCCTCATCACCATCGGGGCAGAGATTTGAGTGTGGGTCTCCTTTTTGCAAAAGTTTTGCTTAGGAGTCCAGATTTTGAGTGGTTGCCTGTCACAGTTCTTGGAGTGGGAATGGACAAGCAGGCCGGAGAGTTCAGGCTCCACCAGGGCAGGTACTCGATCTGACCACTCCCTGCCCCGCAGTCTACCCCTCTTCAGCTCAACTTCCGCCAGTCCACAGACTGGTGGGTGCTCGCTGCGCTGATGGCTCCCCTCTCCGGCCTGCCCTTCTCACCTTCAGTCCCTTAGCTCTGTTGATGGCTCTCAGGGGCCTGAGGACTCGCAGAACTCGCAAGATCTTTACAACGTTGATTGCACTGGACCTGGGGAAGAAAAGCAGGGCAGGGAGTGAGCTTCTCCTGTTTTTGGTAAAGTAGCAGATAATGTGGAGAGGGGTATCCTGGCAGGCCAACCCCAGGCAAAACTGTAAAGGGGGCTTTCTCATCCCGGGACCCTGCTCTCCTCCAAGCTCCCACTTCACGGGGATGTGAGGCTTGCCTGACACCTGGATTTTCCTATGGTGAGCAAATTTGAAAAGCAGCTCACCAGGAGTCACTAGTAATACCACGTGCTTCCCAGGGGCCTCTAGACTGATCCCAGAGATAGCTTTGGACGTGCCTACCTGAGTTCAAACCCAGCTCTGCCATGTACCAACAAGTCACTGAGGATCAGTTTCCTGACTTTTTTTAGCCCTTGTTTCTTCATCTGTCAAACTGGGTAGGAATCGCTTCATAAGGTTGTTGCAAGAGTTAAGTAAGATGTGAGTTATTGAACAGTGTGCTTGGATACTGTGAACTGAATCAATGGTGGCTTTATTATTATGTCTGGGAAGACATCACTGAACTTGAAATACTACACAAATCATGGCACTGCAGGCCTGCGGCCAGAGGCACACGGCATGGCAGGCGGTATTTTGGTGCTTATCTCTAAACACGTGTGCTAGGTAGTTGCCCAGTATACTTATATGTAAAATGCTCCAGTTCATAGCTCAGTCAGGACTTGGAGGAATGATTCTACACAATAGGTCCCACATACCTAGCATGCCAGGACCACAAAAGAACCTCTGGGAGCCTCAGGCCACTGTTGTCCCTAGTAGAAAGGAAGCACTAGGGTGCCAGCCCCCGGGCAGGCCCTCTGCCGGAGGGGCTGTCCACCAACCCAGGTGGCCTTATTCACCTTGCCAGCTCGGTGAGCAACTCTGAAGTGAATCCTAACCCTCACAATGCCAACCATCTGATCGAGATAATCTTTGGCTTTTGGAAAGCCTTGTGCCCACCTTGGGACCTAAAAATGTATGACAGGTCAGCAAATGCTAAGTTCATTCTTTAGGTGGTCAGGATGATGTGCTCAAGAGGGAGCTGGTAGAAAGATCTGATTTCTGTGGTTATGGCTCTTTTATTATAAAGGGTTCAAAGGACACTCCTACCTATCTGGGTATGTCAGGGAGGGAGTCGGTTTGCACTGAATCACAGTGGAAGGGATTTAAAGGTAGATGGGAACAGCACAAACTAATGGGGGGAGTTCTTGGTTCAAAGTTAAATAGTGATTTCATGGTTGTGCTGGGATTAGAATCAGACCTGTAGGCTTAAAGGGCAGATGGTTGTGGGTCATATTATTGATGATTAGAGGAGAGTCTGACTCCTAACATCCCCATCTCCATGTTGTCTAGGCTGACCACGAAAACACCCTTGGGAGGGGAGACCCAGAGTGGCTTCTTTGCCATCAGTGTGACCTTGGGCAAGTCTCAGCATGTTGGGAAGCTCATGTTGGAAAGTTCAAGTGCAGGATTAGCATTATTAGCTGATAAAGCTTGGGAGAAACTTGTAATCAGTCTTTTAAACCTGAGCAAGCTTGCAACCTTGGGTGTACGGTGGAATCACCTGTAGAGCTTTTAAAAATCTTAAAGCCCAGGCTGTACCCCAGACCAACTAAATAAAATCTCCGGGGCAAATATCTTTTTAAAAGCTACTTAGGTGGTTCCACTGTGTAGCCAAGATTGAGAATAGTTCTTGCCCTCAATTCCTGCTCTTTCCCTTCCTCTCTTCCTCCCTCCCTCTCTCACCAGGTGCTTTGACTGCAGACAGAGGTGAGAGGAAGGGAGGGAGGATGGACCAGAGATCTGAGCAGATGGTGGCAATGGCAGGTCCATGTTGCTGAGGGCAGCCAAGGGCACTGGGCACACGGTGGAGGAGGTAGGAAGGCCCTGGTGACATTCTTCCCATTATAATTGGGCCTGGCCCTCCTGCCATGGAAAGACTCAGACATTTCACTGTATTCTTGCTGGACTGACATCCCTCAAGTGTGACACCACTGAGGATACAACAAGGGCACAAGAAATGAAAGCTGCCATGTACAAGTCAGAGGCCCCACACCAACCCCATCACAGGCCCACAGGCAGGGGGCAGGAAGGCCCTCCAGAGTCTTATGTCCTGTCTGACACCCATTCCTAGCTGCATGCCCCACCATGGAAGAGGGGGCCCTACTCACTGGATGCCAAAGGAGATGAGGGATACGCTGACCACTAGCAGGTCCAAGATGTTGAAGTAGTTCCGGCAGAAGGAGCCCTTGTGCAAGAAAGCCCCATAAGCAGTCATCTGCAGGGAGGCACGGAGAGATGCCAGTGTGAGTGGTACCTGACTGAGCCCCAGGGAGCCCCTCACACCACTCTTCCCTCCCACAGCACCCCATGGCAGGCCCCGCTGAAAAGCAGAGAGGTGACAGAGGGCTAGGGCGCAGGCAGGACTAAAGAAGGATACAGTGCCAGAAAAGGGTTCTACAACTGTTTACACAGCCACCCAAGAATCCCCAGCTCAGGATCTATCAGTGGCTCCTTCTATCTACCAGCCAACTCCAGATTCTTCAATCCTATATTTGAGGCCCTCTCAAACTAGGCCACCGTCCCTTTCTCATTCTCTGTCTACAGTTCCTCATCACATGTCTGCGATGCCAGCCCTGAGGGGCCCCATGCTGTGCTGTCCTGACCAACCTCCTCTCCAAATTCCATCTCCCTCAGCGCCAGCTCAGGACACTAGTCATCTGGGGAAGGTGGGTATGCCCAGTAGGGTCACAACCATCCTGGTTTCCCAGGGCTTTCCCAGGTCAGTTCTGAAAGTCTGGGGTCCCAGGCAGCTGCTCAGTCTCAGGCAAATTGGGGCAGGTGATCTTCTGTTGCCCAGTGAAAAGTTCTACCAGTAACTCTGGCCATCGGCATCCCTCCACGTCCTAGCCTCAAACGTACTTCTGATCTGTGCAAATATGCTAAACTCAGTTCTGCTGTCTTGCTTCTAGACTGCATGCTCTTGAAGGACAAGAGCTGTGTGTTCACAGGGGCTGTGTGGTACAGTGTTAAAGAGCACAGGTCCTGGAGCCAGGCCCCCGAGTCTGAATCTCAGCCCTATTGTTTTATTTGTATGATGTGGGCAAGTTACTGAACTATTCTTTGTTTTGGAATGGGGGGAACTGATAATCTCTCCCCTGTGGGGTTGTAGGCTTCAGTTATTACATGTCAATCACTTAGCACAAAATCCTGCTGTTAGTAAGTGCTATGTAAGTGTTGGGGCCAGATGGCTTGGATATGAATTCTGGATTCCTTCTGCACAGGGGAAGTTGTTTCCTCATCTGTAAGATTCCCTGACTTCTAAGGCACATACCACATACCAGAAACCACATGAGAGCCCTTGGAAAACCAAAAGGGAACACGTGGAATGATGAGTATTACTCCAGGTCTTGGCTATTATTACCTCTCTCAGAGCTCCATATAAAACCACTCTAGGCATTCAACAAATATCCTTTCCAATTTTGCTGACTTGAGCTAAAGGCAGTGGATTTTCAGGTTAAGGGCTATGAAAGGTCACAGGCCACAAAGCGTCAGCCATGGGGAAACATTTGAAGCTGATGACTGAGAGGCTGAGAGTGGCTCCCTGGTCACCAGGGCCCATCTCGTCTCTTTGAATCAGAGCATGCTCAGGGCAGCATGTCTGCAGAGCAATTCAAAAGCAAACACAGGGGAAACTGGCAAAAATAGCTCTTGCAACCTAATTCTTTCCATTTATCTCTTGCCACAGGGGGTCACAGGGGACTCAGGCACCTGTGTCCTGCAACAGTTTCTAGAAATGAACAGATTATATAAAGGGCTGCAGGGGAATGTAGTTGGAGAGCTCTCCTGCAGGTCTGCCATCTGGAGGGGCTTGCTGCCCTGCCTCTCCATGAGGACTGGGGAACCCAGAGAGATTTGGGCGGCTCCCATGGCTCACATTAACCAAAGTGCTCTGCGCCTGCTGAAGCCCGAGGCCTCCACTAGCCATCTCACTCTTCATCCTAGAGTGGGTACTGGCTCTGCCCCCGCCTTGCTCCTGGTGTAAATAGTGTGAGGACGCTACTGAGCTCTGACAGAGCCTTCTGCATTTGGAAGAAAGCATTCCTTGGTAGGTGGGTGGCTGGGGCTCAGAGTGCCAACTTCTGTCCTTTGATTTGGGTTCCTGTTATGTCAGGGGAAGTAGTGTGAGCACAACTGCGTGTGTAGGGGCACACGCCCAGCAGGACTGGAGGAAGAGTGGCTGAAGAGAAAAGGCAAGTGGATGCTAAAAATGGAGCCTTTGCTTGAAAACTACCTGTGGCACTCAGGGCACCAAAAAAGGTCAGGTTCCAGCCCCCAGTGCAAAGTATGTCCTTTACCCTGTTTTGCTGGCTGCCCCTGCCACCCCCTCCCCCGCCCCAAGTGACTGTTTCCTAACAGCTCTGAGCCACTGCCTAGGAAAAGCCCACTCACTGCTGGGGTGTTTTCAGCCTGAGGAGAGAAAAGGAGTGGGACATAGGATCCCTGACTCTGAGTTGGAAAAGTGGCCATGGGTGACCACCACTTCCGTAGGAGGCAATTGCAGTTACTGAATGCATTTCATCTTTTGTGATTTCTGCTCACTGGTCCTGGTTCCAGCTCCTTCCTTCTCTAGGTGACAGACAGTTCAACTATTGTGGTCCTATAAGCCTTTTCTCTCAAAGGCCCAACATCCCTAGATCTTTCGTTTGCTCCTGATGCTAGTGCTCCTCTTGGATGACCACCCTTGTCTGTGTCAGGGCAGGACACTCAGCCTTCAGGCCAGGCAGAGGGACCCAGTGGGAAGGAGGTGCAGGGAGTGTGCTGGGGTTGGCGTTTATGTTTAGAGAAGCACAATGAGAATAATAGAGTAGAAGAGGGTGAGGGGGGAAGGGAAGGGAAGGGTCTGCCAGGACAATGCTTGTGAAGAGACCTTTCACTTCTGCTTGTATGGCAGAGTTTACAGCAAACAGCACCATTGAAATCCACTGGGAAACTCTTTAGGAGGTACTAGGAATTGAGCTTCAGAGATTTGTTTGTTGCAGGAAAGAATTTGGGGTGTTCATGTACTCCCCTGAGTCTGAGAAGAATCAGTTTTTCCCAGAAAGGGGGCTCTCCATCGTTGCCTCCTAATACAGTCAGGCTGCTCCTGGTCCCCTCTTCCCACCCCAGGGACCAGGACCTACCCAGATCTACTCGGCTGAGCAGAGAGAAAACCTGAGAAACAGTCTTATTAGCTGGAACCAGGGACAGAGGCTGGGGGTCTGGACAAAAGAAACCCCCCCCCACACACACTCACACAAACACATACACACAACTGCTCCACTCAAATTGTAACTGGAAATGACAGAACCGCCATGTACATGAAAGACTCAGTCATGACTTGGGTACTCCATCAGGAAAAGAATGGTCAGGCATGGGCATTGGTTTGCATCAGCCCCCGGAAGGGGCGAAAAGGGAACCTGGACTCCTTGGGAGCAGCGGCCCAGGACAGTGTCCCAGGAAGAAGATTCGAGGCTGCAGCGCGTGCTTCGGAGCCTCTGACCCTTCTGTTGGGTCTGTGCTGGGGTTAGGGTAAAGCCCAGGACCTCGCTCTGAGAGGAGGACAAATGCGGAAATGCACTTTTCCCAGGTCTCAGAACCCATGTGCTCTATTGCAGATGAACTGGCGTGGAGATGCATTGGTTAGAGGCTCAGAAGTATACTGGAAAAAATTAGCAATCATAATAAAATAAAAGTAACCTATTAATTGTGTATTGACATAAATAATAATAAAAAAACCCCACCTCACCCCAGTGCTGCTCTAGGTGGGCTCTGCCCACTCGGGACAGAGGTGCAGCAGCATTTCTGCAGACAAGGCTACCTGCCCCCAGCGCTGCTGGCAGTTAGCCCTCAAGTCTGGGCCCCGAGCCTGCGCGCTCCAGATTCGTCCAGAACTTGGTTCTTAACCCCTCCGTTTAGGTCTCCTGTATTACTACCCTCCTTAATTCTCAGAGCAAGGGGTATTGCAACAAAGCTTTTAGGCAGATAACCGAGGGTTCAGAAGTAACGTAGAGTTGTCTATCAAAAGCTCTAGGTGGGGAGACTGGGCCCAAATTTTGTGGTAGGCCCAATGTCTGCTGCAAGGACTGAGGAAGGTACTGACAAAGGGCATCAAAGGGGGCAGCCTAAGTGACTCTGCCATGGCCCCTGAGCTTTTCCACCTGTGCAGTTTGTGTGACATCTCCTGGGTGGAAGGAGGGAAGGAGGGTTCCAAACAGGGTCTGTCACCAATTGCCCAGAGACGGGGTGTGTGGGGCATTGCTCACCAGCACAGGGCCAGACCTAGTGACAGGGCCGCACCAGTGTGAACACCGGCAGCCAAACACCAGGCCAGGAGGAGGCAGGTGTGGGGGTGAGCTGGGTTTCTTCTGGCTTCTGAGCCTGAGCAGAGTGCTAGTGCCAAGTCAGGGGCCCTAATTCTTCTGACTTCAGGCTTGAAAGTTAAAGAGAGACAGTGAAAGAAACAAGAGAAAAAAGAGACAGACAGACAGGATGGAGATAGAGAAAGAATGCATTTCTCAGATTGCATTACCTTAAGAATAATTTCTAATGTAAAGATACTAGTGAAGACATAGTCTGCATTGCCTAGGATCTGAAAAATAAGCACAATTGGATTAGTGGCTCTGAGAGGGAACGGGGCGTCAACTCGAGCATGTGTGTTAGGGACAGGCAGCGGCAGAGAGCTTGTGTGCAGGAGGAGTGGGGAGGTCAGGACTTTACCTTCAGAGCAATTTCAATGGTGAAAATGGTAGTAAAAACAATATCAAAATAAAACAGAATCTGCAAAACAAAGAAACAGAGTGGGAATGGAGAGGGAAAGGGAGGAAGCAGGACGGGAGGAGAGGTCAGTGGGTGTTCACCAGAAAAGGTATCACATTTCAAAACTGCAATACATGCCACTCGGGCCTTCCCATGTGGAGACAAGTGGAGATGCACTAGGAGACGAGTGGCGCACGCACCACTGGCCCCCGGAGAGGGCTGGCTCAGGTAGCGTAGTGGCTCTGCACACAGTCCCCAGATGTGTGAAGGGGACTTCCAGGGCAGGCCTTGGCTGGTCCTGAGTCAGCACGGCATCTGGTTTGATGCTTTTCTCATTAATCAAACCCAAATCAGACCACTGAGATAAACACTTGTCAAAGGACAGAGAGTGGGGTTTGTTTGTTTGTTTTTGCAGGAACATACCAAGTGCTTAACTAACACTTGTGTGACTCAGCCAGTTTTTCTTATTGGCGGAAATCTACACTGGGTTGTATCTTTTGGGGCACATGAGGGCATGCCCCCAGGCTGGGGGCAGGCTGCATGCTTTTGTGTTTTGTTGCATCTCAGTAGATTGGAGCTAGGGCCAATACCCCTCTTAGTAAAAAAGCTCTGGACCAAGCAGGACCGCCAAGTGGTTTACACGGCTGTGGCTTTAGAGTGGTAGGCCCCTCTCTCACGCCCACCTGGTTGGGATTTGTTTTGAGGCTCTGAGATAGAGCAGTTCTTATTCTAACCTTTAATGTTGTTCACCGGAGCCTTGGGTGGGCCTCCAAGTTTAGTTTTCTACTCCACAGGAGGTCTCAGGAGCTCTTTGCTATAAGGTCAGCTTTAACACTGGCACCTGTTTGCCAATGCTCCCTGTCTCCCGAATGATTAGGACTGGTCAGCGTACAGAGGGAGCAAGCCAGGAAGTCAGTGGTTATTCTTTTACTAACTGTACAGGAAACCAGAGCTTCCTGGGGAACATCCATAGAGCAATGAAAGTCCTGACCTTTGCCAATTGGGTCAGCCTGAAGTATTTAGGTACATGTTCTCTTACTTGCTTGTGGTCCTTGAATGGTTTCTACCAAAGCCTTAATCTTGTAAAGAAACGTTTATTGTGCATTTGACTATGAGTTTTGGAGCTGGGCTCCTGACTGCACAATGAGGTCAGCAACAGAAGCCGTGGGCCCAGTCATGTTCCCGGGAGGAGGGTGCAGAGAACAAAGGGAATGCATACGTGGTTCCGGAAGGAGGTGTGCTGGACGGGGTCCTCAGCAGCCAGGGAAATGCTGCTGAGCAGAATGAAGAAGAGGATCAGGTTGGTGAAGATTGAGTCATTGACAATACGGTGGCACTGGAGGCGAAACCTGCGTGGGGCGGGAGAGAGAAGAAGAGAAGCATGTCAGGAAGGCAAGGAAAGCAGCTCCCTAGGTCTCAGAAGCCTCAAGTCCTCCTTTCAGCCTCTGGAAGGTGCTTGTCAGTTTGAGGAGTGGGTTCTTCAGTCTGAAGTCTTACTGCTGCTGGGGAACAACAGCCACAGCCCTGCCCCCACCACGAGGCCCATCTGCACAGGACTTTGTGGTTCTAAAGCCCTTTCACTAATAAACCAGGTGGTGAAAGACAAATACTGTATGATCTCACCTTTCAGTGGAACCTAATCAACAAAACAAACAAGCAAGCAAAATATAACCAGAGACACTGAAATAAAGAACTGACAGTAACCAGAGGGGAGGGGGTAGGGATAAGGAAGGAAGGGTTTTCTGGAATAGCTATAAAGGACACATGGACAAAACCAAGGCAGGGCGGAATCAAGGGAGGGAGGTGGAGATGGCTGGGGTGGGAGGGAGTGGTGGACAGTAAATGCAGACAACTGTACTTAAACAACAATAAAATCATTAAAAAAATAAAAATAAAAACATTTTAATTGTGAAAAAATAAAACCTTTTCATTGACAGTAAACTTTTGACATTTTAGGAGATTACATCTGAGACCTTTCAAATACCACTGTGACATTAACTGGCTTTTGTTGGGGGACTTCTTTTCCCTGTCATGAAGAGACCCACTTTGAGATCTGTTTCATATTGTTATGTACAGAGAACAACAGACCCACCCAGAGATATGGACTGCAAGAGAATGGCTGAACTTACCTTCCGTTGAGGCAATTTACTCTGTGTAATAGTTTCAAGGTGTACGATTCAATTCCATACCTGAGCACAACTACAAAGCACTACATACAGGGACCTCTGGGCACTCACTTGGTAGTACCATAAATGCTATACCCCTGGATGCCAAGGGTGCTCATGTGCTAGCTCATCTTGACAATTTAGAAAGGAGATATGGGTGATATCATTGTTTTCATTTTATAAATAAAAAGAATGAAATCCAAGAGCCTGCCCAGAAACACAACCTGTAGAGTGCAAGACTGAGGGCTTGAAAACACCTGGCCTCAGACCTCTGCTCCTGACACCGCGGCTGGCTAAATGCTCTGGAAGACCTTACTGTTGAAGAAGCACCAAATCCTTGAAAAGGCAAGCTCTTTGAGACAATCCTTTTTTTTTTTTTAAGGATTTTTAAATCCTTTTTTTATATCTGAGGACATTTTTTCATTGCTTTCACAGAGAGTGGGAGAGAGAGAATCATCCATGTGAGAGAGAAGCATCATTTGGTTGCCTCCCGTATGTACCCCTGCTACAGATCACACACACCCAGACCTGGGGCCAAACCTGCAACTGACACATGTGCCCTGACAGAGAAT
Source organism: Tonatia bakeri (assembly GCA_004024845.1). Classification (NCBI taxonomy): domain Eukaryota; kingdom Metazoa; phylum Chordata; class Mammalia; order Chiroptera; family Phyllostomidae; genus Tonatia; species Tonatia bakeri. Next base: position 122,282 of record PVIA01001546.1, on the reverse strand, counting down.
TGAACCCACAACCTTTCAGTTATGGGATGATGTTCCAACCAACTGAGCCACACCATTCAGGGTGACAGTTCTGGTTTCATGAGAGTTAGGAGATGTCTACAATGACCATCCCTTCAAACAAGCAAACAAACAAATAAATCCTTCGACCTGGGGCCGAAGGATTGTGTGGTAGGTAGCCAGGAAGGGCAGAGCTGCCAGCAGCAGCACTGCCATCAGGAAACTTCCTTTCAAGCCAGGAGCATTTGGAAGAAAGCTTCTCCACAATAATTTGGGCCCACAGGAATCTCACCAATTAATATGCACTACTGAGCCACAGTCAAAGATCATTAAACATACAAGACAATATGCCACTAAGATGGAAAATCAGAAGAAAACCACAACAAATAAGTGATTTAGACTCCTCCTCTCCACCAAACACTGTGAATATAGGGCAACTGTATTTGAAATATTTAATGAAATAAAGGACTTGACCACAAAGAGGATAAAGTAACAGGTAGTTGTTAGATATGGACAGAAGAATCCTGAAAACCAAGCAAGAAATGGAACTGCCTGAAGTGAAAAATATAATAGTCGATATAAAAACTGATTTAACACAGACAAAGCTGAAGAGAGAATTAAGAAGTTGGAAGATATATCTGAAGAAATTACCCAGCATACCAAAAGAGAGATAAGGAGATGAAAGATATGCAAGACATATTAAGAAACAGAGTGGGCAGAGTGAGGTCTTACACGTGTCTGATTAGAGCACCAGAAGGAAAGAATACAGAGAATGAGGAGGGACAATACTAAAAGATTATGCCTATAATTTTTCAAGAATTAGTAATTCTATTTTAATTTTCAATGTCACTCAAGAACTGAACAAAAATATAAATCCATAGACTTAGGAAGCATGGCATATCCCCAGCAAGAAAAATGGGAAAAAAGTCCACGTCTAGACACATGGTGGCAAATCTGCACAACGTCAAAGGCAACGGTAGATGGTAAAAGCAGCTAGAGATACGGGGCAGATTCCTACAAAGAAACGATAGTAGCAGTCGGGGAAAACAGCCAGTCTCACAGTGGAGTAACACATTTAGCATGCGGAGGGACAAAACCTGTCAATATAAAATTGTGTACATGTTTCAAGAACAAGAAATGAAAACAATTACAGATAAACAGAGAGAGACCAAATGAATTTATCACAAAGGAACCACAGGAACTTCTCAAGAACGCGCTTTAGGACACCTGGAACTAATATAATATTGTATGTCCACTGTAATTAAAAAGAGAAAAAAATGAATGTATCGTAGGAAGAAAAAAAAATAACTGCAGAAGGATGGACTGGTTAAGTTGTATGTAAATCCAAATATATACTGCCTATATAATAATACTGATAATAATGTCTAACTTGGGTTAAAAGCAAAAGTCAGGACTAAATACTAATCAACAATAATAGGTGAGGCAGGAGGGGTTGACAGGGTTTAAAATAGTCTAAGCTCTTTCTATTTTGCACAAAGTTAAAGATATTGTTTGGCTTTAGACTTTGTTTTTTTTTTTTAATTTTATTTTAATGATTGTTCAAGTACAGTTTTCTCCCCTTTACTCCCAATCAAGCCCACCCATCCCCCTCCCATCTTCCCTCCCATTACCACCCTCCCCCTAGTTTTTATCCATGTGTCTTTTAGCTTTGTTCCTGCAAACCCTTCCCCTTTTCCCCTGAAATTCCCTCTTCTCTCTCCTCTGGAAGACTTTGTTAAATTAAAGACTTACTATTACCAAGAATAATCACTAAAAGAATAGAAATAGAGTTTACACATTTCAAAAAATGAAGAGAAAAATAAATACAGACTAGAACTGTTTTCCCTAAAAAGAGACAAGGGGCTGATTACCTACAAAGAAATGATAGTAGAAATGACAGCTTACTTTAAAGCAGAATAATACATTTAACATGCTAAGGGACAAAACACCCCTCTTTTCACACAAGTTGTGGGGAGTTGGGGCAGTCCCGGGCTCCATCCCGAGCTTGGCACCTGCTGGCCTTGGATTGTGGAGAGAGCACAGGTCCCTCCGCCCCACTACTCTCACACACCTGTTGCTGGGGCTAAAGATGAAAAATGCACTGGCTTCGGGCATGGGCACTGCCTTTTCCTTGAGGTGCAGCTCGGAAAGTGGGCGTGGGCGTGGGCCCACAGGCATCTCAGGCTCCTCCTCATCCTCTTCTCCTGAAAGAAAAAAAAGCACATTCTAAATAACTCTACCACTCCCACTTATTTTCACCACTGTGCTGCCTACTCCAGATACCTTCACACTGACAGGAATCAAGATGTCATTTATATTTCAAAAAACAGGATACCAACCAGGACAGACATTCAGCTCTCTCCCTGCAGGCACTGCTGGAGATCACCCACATTAGAGAAAGACTGTCCTGGCAGCACACAATACGGGGGGTTTTAAGTAAGGTGACTAACTCATGCCAGTTTTCCCAGGACTGTGCTGGCTTTTAAACCGAAATCCCTGCATGCCAGGAAACCCTAGTCCCATGCAATCTGGGATGGTTGATCATTCTAGCTGTAATGCACTAGAAAAGGAGACCAGGTAAGACTAGAGCATTGCCAGGTAGGGGGAAAGATATGCCTCAGTCGACTTGTGGGATCCCTCACAAACAACCCCATCCTTGTGCTTTCCGCACACCTGAAAGCACAAAAAAATTATGATGGGGCAGTCATGCTGACCACAACAGGCTCTTCATTCAAATGTCTGGACACTTCTTTGTTCTTCCGGCCAGTGGCCACATTTAATGTGGACCTGAGGTAAAGGACTTCTCCCTTTGCTTGCAAGCTCACTGCACATGCAAGGAGACCAGTGCATGCCCTGTTTTGATCAACTGCATTTAAAATGTTTGGAAGGGGAATGGGAGTTAAGAAATGGACTCTTCAGCCAATGCCTTGATCTAAATCTTGGCTCTGTGTCTTCCTGGCTACAGGGGTTTTATTTAGTCCCTCTGTGCCTCAGTTTTGCCACCTACAAGATGGGATAATAGTTCCTGTGTACCTTGGAAAGGTTCACATAGCATGTCACCTGTTGTTTTTACTATCTGTCCCCATGGGAGCGACTCTTATCCGTAAATTAGTGCTTAACATCTTTCTCAGTCTGATCTGTGCCTGCCGTTACTCTCTGACAGAACATCCACTCGCATCACACTGTTTTCTGAACACTCGCTGTACTGGGTTGCACAATGCCCACAACATTCATGCCTTCCCAGGGCCTCAGAATGTGACCTAATTTAGGAAATAGTATCTTTGCAGATGTAATTAGTTATGATGAAGTTATACTAGACTAAGGTGGGCCCTAAATCTGAGTACCTTGTCCTTCTAAGGAGAGACACAGACACACACGGGGAGGAGGCCATGTGAAGACAGAAGCAGAGACTGGAGTGAAGCAGCTACAAGCCAGGAACACCGAGGACTGCTGGCAAGCAGCAGAAACTAGGAAGAGCATGGGGGCATCCTCTCTAGAGCCTGCAGCAGTGTGGCTCTGCCAACTCCTTGCCTTCAGATGTCTTGGCTCCGAGCTTTGAGGGAGTACATTTCTGTTGTTTGTGGTAATTTGTCATGGCAGCCCCAGGAAATGAATTCACTCACCGTGGGCTTTCTCCTCTCACACGCTCTCTCCCTAATGGAACTGCCCGTCAACTCCCTCTCTGCAGAGCTGCAAGGAAGAACCCCCACTTCAGACAGCATCGTTCACCTGGCCTTCCCGAGAACCTGGGCTCCAGGGAGTAGTAACCTGTGGGTTACTCAGGACACAGTGTCTTAGATGCTGATTTTAAACGTGCCTGTTCTACCTCTTTCTGTGCTGAAAACTGTGGAGAGCAAAATCATGCCTGGCACATAGTAACCCTTATTTCTTCATGATTAAAATTCTACACCAACATTAGCTCTAAAAGAAAGGGGAATCTGCAAAAGAAGAGGTCAGGGGGAGACTAAGCTGGTTGGAAAGATAGTTTGGGAAGTTCATCTCTGGACCAGCCATGCTCTGCACACTCTCCTCTGGTTAAAAGGAAGCCACAGGAAAAAATGCCTGCCACAGAATGTGGTTCTTTATCAAGCAAGAAGTGTTTTGGAATCCAAGGTTTTTTTTTGAAGGACCAGCAGAATATACATTGAATAAATCAGATTCTTTCCCTACAGTAATTAGAGCTGACCAGCAATGCAATCGATATTTTCAGCAGAAGAGGGGCACAAGATGAAAAACTGTGTACTGGCCATGGGTTGAAACTTTTACAACAAACCTGGGCATGTAAAAGAAAGGTAAAATCTTTGACTAAAAGCAAAATAAGCAAAACTAGAGTTTGACCTAAATCAAGTAGACCTAAATATCAATATTTACCAGTGAAATTTAACTAAGAATCTTAAATTTCTTTCAAGCTGTTTGTATGCTTTTCAGTTTTGGTCTGAATGACCCAACCCTTTCCTGTTCATGCCTTAACCATTTGTGTTTACAGAAAACACACTTACTAGCTTTATGCTTTCCTGAGGTCCTCCTGAGGAACTGGGCCTGCTCTGCCCTGCGCTAGTCTGCCCTGTGCACCTGCTCTGACCCAGCCCTGGTCTCTCATCCTGGCCCTGGCCCTGGCCCTTTTGACCTTTCTGCTCCAGGCACACAAGCCTCTTTGGATTCCTCCACAGACAAGTGCATTTTACGCAGAGGTTCTGCACTTGCCAGGACCTCCACCAAATAAGCGCCTTCTTCCAATTTCCATGTGTCTGGTTCAGGTTTCCGTATGACTCACTCAGCTTTCAGCCCTAATGTTGCATTCTCAAACAGGTCTTTAGGGACCTCACAGCCAAAGCAGCAGCCCAGTGACTCAAACACAGTCCTCGGTTTAGGTACCTGATGTTACCTTTCTGGCTGGTTTACTTTTTTGCTCCTTGTCTACCTCCCCACCGAAATGCCAGTCTGCCACAGTGCCTGGCACACAGTAGGTGCTTCCTAAGTAGTTACTAAGTGAATGAATGTCTCCAAGGGTTCTTCTAGCTCTGGGTTTATGACAGTGGTATGGTCCTGAAATAACTTCTTCCCTCTCCGACTCTCTAAAGTCAAAGCCCAGGCAAGACCACCCTTGCCCATGAAGCCTCCCGAACGACCCCCCCACACCTCACTGCTCTTCTCCTCAAACCCTCTGCAGCAGTTCCAGTGCTCCCCACAACATCTGTTCCTGCACTATACATTCTTGGGCATCATTCACATTTCTTCTCCACTGTGCTTGTTAATTTTAAGTCTTAATGACTCTTAAGAACATGTGTAGGTTCACTCAAATTAATTAATCAATTAATTAAAAGCACAATCGTGGCACAATGTCTACCTTCCTGGGCAGGTAGATATTTCGAAACTTTAGTGTATGCCAAGCTGGTAGGCTAAAGCCAACTGGGGAGCTTTGGAGATTAAACCAAGAGGGAAGGACTGACTGGCCACCGCTGGCCTGGATAGCCACTCTGCCAATTAGACACAGGTCCCTCCTTTGGGTGTTCATATGAAGGCAGAGGGCAGAGGCCCCGGCCAGCAAAGTACAGGCTGTAGTTCAGCCCTTGCTCGGCGGCTCCACACATGACTTTGGGTGCAACCTGGACAAGTCAACACAGCAGCCTGGAGAGAGGGACGATGGTAAAGGGAGACAGGAGTGAGCAGGAGGAGAGCGTGAGGGTTCTTTGGCACTGTCCCTTTTCTCTCTGGAAGTCTGGTGGAAAGTGAGGCAGGACAATGCTCCTTAGAGCTGCCTCCCAAGGAGCACAGGAAGCTGTGAAAGCAGAAGAGGAAGCAAGTGGAAGACAACAGCAGATCAGAGGAGACGCAGGCAAGAAGGAGCTGGTGACAAGAACAGAGACCACAAGTCAAATGACCTTGGTGGAGTCCCTTGGGTGTCTGCTGCACTGCACTAAGGGAGCATGGAGCTGCTTTGCAGAGGCAGGAAGGGGTATAGGGGGTGGGAGGAACTGGGAAGCAGAGGCTGATTCAGCCTTGGAGGAGGGGGCAGGGCATTCAGAGCCATTAGTTTTAAGACCACTGTCCCTGGGTGAGAAAATGGAAACCAGAAATACTGAACATATGAGAGGGTTGCTTAAAAGCTGGTGTTAAAGGCTGAGTGGTGGTGGTGTGGGGGAGGGGAGTGGCGGAGGCAGGACAGCCTCAGTTTTCTATGGACCAGAGGTAGGAGAAGCTTGGGACCACAAGGAACAATGGCCTGGGCATGAAAGAGAATGGAGAGGGGTGGTCATTTGAATGGGGGAAAGGACATACATTAAAAAAAATCTAAAGAATCCTGAGGAATCAGCAGATTGTGGAAATAGCTTTTCAGTTGAAAGCAAAACCATTCCAAGAATTCTTAAAGCTGGGTCAACAGAGAGACATTTCTATGATGGCTGATACGATGACAAGAGGATCCTCAAGAGTCTTTTCTCCCCTTGACTGGCTTCTTTTTTTATTTCATTAGAGCATCAAAGAAGAGAGAACTCGGGAGTACATTTAGAATGAGGCAACTGGAGGGTATTGTCATAGGAGTGTGTCTGCCACTGCCGTGTAGAGAGAGCAGCTGTGTGCAGAGAGGTCGCCTCCTGAAGCCTCAAGCACATGGGGCAGACTCTGCTTAGGGCCCAGACCAGCTTGTTTTATTACTGTCTTTCTTTTTAAACCCTAATAATAACAATCCTTTTTATAACAATCCTCCAAGTAGAGACACTTGCATGGTGGGCCTCCATACCCAGCTCCAACAAGTGTTGACAATTTGTCCATATTGTTTCATTTACCTCCCTGTCCCCATTTTTTAAAAAATTGAACTATTTTAAAGCAAATTCTAAATATTTTGGACTCCAGCTATAAAAACTTCAGCATTTTAAAAATAGAACTACAAGATGTCATTACACTAATAAGATGAACAAAAGCAACTTTAAATCATTTAGTTCCCAGTCCATATTCAATTTCCCCCAATTATCTAAAAAAAATGTCATTTTAAAGTTCACTTCTTCCCCTAGACCAAGCAGACCAAGACAAAATTCTCCCATTGCAGTTGGCCAATATTTGTCTTTCAAATTCTGCAACAGTTTCCACCCAGAATGGTTTTAAAACTTCAAAAGCCTTAGTGCTCTGCACCTGGAGATGCCCTTCCTGCTCTCTTGTGCCAGCCCCGGCAGGCCCAGTCCTGTCTCCCCGGCAGAGGGAGGTGAAGGAATGAAGTGACCACAGCACAGGAAGCCTGCTTCCCACGACCACTAGTGTTCTTGCAGAGACTCCACCAGAAAACCAACTGGTGCAGGGAGTGGAGGAAAAGCAAAAGGAAAACCCAGCTTTGCTTATAAATGCAGAAGGTTGTCAGCCACCTAATGGGGTTACCAACCCAAACACTGCTGAACCTACACAGAGAAGGAAATGTCCCTGAAATCGACAGTCCCTTGATTGTGTGTAACTGACTGCGAGCTTGAAGCTGGTGATAGCATCTTCACTTGTAGGTGAAAGGAAGGCAAACCCAGGGCCCATCCGGGCTGTGGGGTTCAGGAAGCAGAGAAGGGGCTCCTGCAGGGAGGCCAAAGGAACTCCGACATGTAATCCCTCCAGAAGGAGACTGCCTGCCAGTTTCCGTATCAGACAGAAGATGAGAAGACTAAGTTGGTACTAGCCCTGTTATAATCAGAGTCCTGAAAACGTTTCACAAGCAACAAGTGGGACATCTGTGGTGGCAGCTGTCCTTGTACTCAGCCCTGCCTCCTGAGTAAGGACACGACAGATTTGGAATTTACTATTATTGTTTAGTGTGCATAATGCTGCAACATATGTTCCACTAATAAATTATATAAAGTTAATAATGACTTTATATCATAGGATATAATAAAACCTCAAATACATACAGAATCCATCTTCCAAAGGACACGAAAGAACTGCACAGACATAATTTAATTTATTTAATCTTACACTATTATGAGCAAACCAAGAATAGAGTTTTCCCCCAGATGATGATTGATGACACTTAAGTACAGAGACTGGAGACATTCAGTGATGCAAGGTACTTGTAGAGGAAAATTGGAACCATTGGTCCCTAATATGTGGTTACTTTCACGTGGCTGTAGAGTTTGGGTCTCTCCCTGCCCACCGGGGTTAGGCAGTGGAACCGTACCTGTAGTTTCTGGGTTGGGGTAGACACTCTTATCTTCATTTTCATTGGGCTGGAGGTCGTCCATGTTGATCTAGGCAGCCAAGGGAAAGAGGAGGAGGAGCCCAGTTAGGTATGCTCCAAGTTTTAAAGGCTTGGAGTAGCTCTGAAATATATTATAGTCAGTGGCTGAGCTGTTGACTCAAAAATACAAACTTATTACGTTTCACAGACCCTCAAAACATTAGCAGAAGGCTGGGATCCCACCACTCTGCCTGCTCTTCACGTTCCTGCTCTCCTGCTCCATCCTCACTGACCTAGTCCCTCCAGTCTCTTCTACTCCTTGCTCTTTTCCATGGGCATCTGGCCTGGGAAGACTGTGTCCCCCGCCCCCTGCCCCCCTCCCCCAGCTCCTGTAAGGAGATGGCTCCTCACCTTGGTGGTGGGCGGGGACTCTCCATCGGCTGTGATGGATTTCAGCTCGATTTTCTCCTCCTTGGTCTCCTCCACTGCTGGCTTCTCCATCACCTCCTGTTTCTTCTCTGGGCTGGCAGTCCTGGCCGGTCAGCAGGGGAAGAAAATAAAGGGATGTTTACTGGACTGACAGGGAACAGGGACGGAAACTAGCCTGTGGTCCCTCGAGAGCCAGGGGGAGTGGAGTTTCTGTGCCTGTGCCCACCTTCCTCCACCCAGGGCCTGTGCCACATGTAGCCTGATCACAAATGCTACTGAGCTGGGCCTAGGATCCAGGCACCGGGCCACACCTTGCTCTGTCTGGTACTCGGGTGGCTGTCTCCAGCCCTGTCTAAATCAGAGAAAGGCATGTGGCCTACGACAGTCCCACCTTGACAGTGACAGAGATAACGTGGGGCCCTATTTTGCCTTCAAAACAGTGAGGTGGAATCTCTTTGTCACCTGGAGTTGCATTTCTCCTGAGTGACTGCCTTCCCCTTTCCCATCCTTTGCTCCCCTCACCTATGGTGACCTTTTTTCTCAAAGGGGAATCCTCCAGACAAGAGGGGAAATGCAACATCTTCACAGAGACTGTAGTTCACGATGGCCCCTGCTTTAGAGCAGTGCCTCGGAGTTAGGGGAGAGGTCTAACTTACTCTAGGAAGTCCCAAACCAAGCGCCCTCCTGGGAGGTCACCAGCCAACAGAGGCTGTGCCCACATTTCTCTTTACCACCAGGGGGAGCAGCATTCCAGCTCTGGGCCCTGGGCCTGGGTCAGCTTAGAAGGTTACCTGGCCAGCTTCTTTCTTTCCTTCTCTTCTTCTTCCTCTTTTTGGGCAGATGTGAGGCTCTCAGCATCAGCCAGGTTGTCCACAGCAATGGCCAAGAACACATTCAGTAGGATATCTGTTTGCGTCCATTCTTAAAGAAAATGACCCTTGGCCTTGGGGTTTTTTGGTGGCAGTAGGGGGCAGGAAGGGGGCAGGGCATGCAGGGGTAGAGTTCCCCACAGAGACAGCTCAACAGTGACTCAGTTCAAGGAGTGCTGAGCTCAGTGGTGTCCCTCCCCTGTCCCTTCCCCTCCCCATCACCCTATTAGCCACCTGGAGTTTTCTAAGAGGTTGAGAGCAGGCTAGCTTTCAGGCTAGAGCAGGGAGGGACTGAGGCAGCGAGCCCTGCCTCGCTCTTTAATTGCTGGGCTTCATTACTGGTTTCCCTGCAGAGGTGAGCGGCTGTGACTGACACTATAGACAGCACTGTCTCCAGCAGGATGCAGAATGCTCTTAAGAGCTGCTCATTGTAACTGGGCATTGAGGAGGCAGCCTGATGTCTCCGCCAACTCTTCATGTTAAGTCCACCCCGATGGAGACCCTTGGAGGGTCCAACGGGGCTGGCTGAAGCTTGGAAACTCCTCGCTGATGCAGCCGTTTGCCCTTCTCTTCTCCCTCCACCCCAACCTTGAATGGAACACTGTGGGTCAAAGAACTGCAGAATCAAAGGAAGGAGAGCTGAAAAGGATCCTAATGTCTGTTAAGTCTGACCTCCATCCCCAGGCACCCCAGTCACACCATTCCACACACAGGGAAACCACACCCAGGGGTACAGGGGCTTGTCCAAGATGCTGCTGTATACCCGCCCTTGGGTCTTACCCCACTGAACCTCACAGTGACCTACTGAGTAGCAGGTACTATCACTATCACCCCAGTTTATTGTTGGCAAAGGTCACCAGTGCTTTCTGCACTGCACTGAGCTGTGATTTAAACCTGAGTCTTGGGCCAGAGCTGCCTCTATTATACCACCCACCTCTGTACACAACCCTCACACATTTATGACCAGGAGAGAGAAGAGGGCCTACATTTGAGACCCTAAAACACTGCCAATGGCTCTGTCAGGTCTGCCTGGTGAGCCCTGTCTCCCTCTGCCTGGGACTGAAGTCCCGGAGAGTGGTTTCAGAGGGAGGGACATTGGCCAGAAAGCAGAGAGGAGAGACAAATGATCCTTTTAGGATGAGGTTAGCCAGGGCAGCCAGAGCTCCCAAACCTAGGTGGGCTCACATCGGAGTCTGTGTGGGTGGCTGACCGAGATACAGCCAGGGGTGTTCACCTAGACTACACCAAGAACACCCCTCCCGCAGCCGGAGCAGAACAGGAGGATGAACCCACCTGTGCCAAAGCTCCAGACTTCCTTCCACCAAGACCCTCCTCTAAGTAAGGTACTTCTGAGCTGGGAAATGTTTTCTCCCCCCGAAAACACCTCTTTCCACTTGCCTGGGGGCCCTGTGGACAGGCCACCACAGTTTTCAGCCCCAAGTCAGGGCTCTCGGGCACACCTATTTGGTATCATGCTGTAAACTGAGGGAGGGTGGGTGGCAGGGGTGGGGAGGCAGGAGCAAAGGATACAGTTTCCACAGATGAAGAGGATGATGAAGTAAATACAGACTAACATCCCTGGAAAAGAGGGGCCGCCATAAGCCATGATCCCATCATACATCACCGAATTCCAGTCCTCCCCGGTCAGGATCTGAATGACACATTCCCACCAATAAGGGACACAGCGTTAGACCAACAGCAAACCCCAAAACTCCCCTGCCCTGCCCCACTCTGCTGACCAGAACACCTGAAATCTCTTTCCACCTCTCACCCTTCTCCTGCCCCCAGCTGTCCTCCCTGGGACTCTGAGCTAGTGCCCTGGCAAGCTGACCCTGTCCTTAAACACGGTGCATGGCCACTGGCACACTATCATGCGAGGAGTGAGGGAAAGGGTTTCCAGGTTAAAATATCTCCTACTCCCCCCAACACGTGACGCACAAGATGACCACCACTAGCCGACTCCTTGGGCTAACGATCAAGGGCCGCTTTACACATGTGAACAAATATGTTCATTGAGGGAATAATATGCTACCCAGTTCTAAACATTAGTCATCTGGATCTCATTTTTAAAGTTTTGGCAACATTCACATTGTTACTCATTTTTATCTGTAAGTTGATCTACTTTTAAACTTAAACAAGTGCTACTCTAGCTTTGCCCTAAGCCAAAATATCTATGAAATCCAAATCTGATGGGCTTGGTATAGTTTTTCTGGGGAGAAGTGTGGTGGGTAGGTGAGACAGAGCTCCATCCTCCCCTCCCACAACAGAGCAGTCTGCTTATTATTTGTTTGTATTTTGGGCTTCCATGTAGAATTTATCTGAATAAAGGGCCCCATGGCCAAGAAAGAGTTTTTAAACCTCTCAATGGTCCACCCAACAGTGAAATTCCACGGGGGACTGTGGGTAGGGGAAACTATGGAACGAACTCCAGGTTCTCCTGAGAGTGGGCCCTCCATAGCTGACCTAGCTGGCTTTGGCTGCCCAGTGCAAGGGTGAAACCTCCCCCCACCGTGTCAACCCTCCTCCTTCCTGCTCCCCCTCCCCCCACTCAACCACCCTCTCAACTGTAATCCCAGCAGAGGAAAGTCCATACCTGAAACACAGTGAGGAGGGACTGGGGAAAGTTATCAAATGTGCTCCTTCGGGTCTGCATCTCATCAAAGTTGAACTTTCCTCCAAAGAGCTGCATCCCCAGCAGGGAGAAGATGATGATGAAGAGGAAGAGGAGGAGCAGGAGGGAGGCGATGGAGCGCACGGAGTTCAGCAAGGATGCCACCAGGTTGCTTAAGGAGTTCCAGTACCTGAGGACCAAATGAGGGATCATCATCTTCTCCTATGCTTTCTTTAACTTCATTCCTCATTCATGCACCTACTAGAGAGTTTAAGATAAATTTCAGCCCCCTCTTCTGTTTTCCTTTTCTTGGGGTAGTGGTGGTGGTTTGAATTGGGCTGCTTAGCTGTCAACTGGAACATGCAACCAGTTGATTCAAGGTTCTAGGATCAATAATGCGTAATGGAGAGGAGATGGAGCTTAGCAGTCAAAAGGCTGAGTTCTGACCTAGCTCTGCCGGGTGCTAGCTGTGTGTGCCTTTGGACAAGTCAGTTAACTTCCCTCCTTTCTGTTTCCCCATCTGAAAAACAGACTTCATTAAGTTAATGGGAGGGTTACATGAGATGATCAAAAATAAAAAGCCCTCGGGAGACACAGTTGATAAGTTAGTTAGCATCATTACCACAGTTGGGTCTTAGACAGAAGACATGCTGCTTTTTGTTTCCCCAGGAAGGCTGCCCTCTGCAGAGCTGGGCAGCCGCTGTCTAGGAGAGGCAGGAGTTGGGTCATCCATGGGTAAGAGAGGGTGTGTTGCTAAGCAAAGTTTCCCAGATTTACCCTGTCCGAAGAATTGTTTTAAAAAAAGACTCTTCTGAAGCCCCTGATTCAATAGCTGTAATTTGAGACCCAGACACCTGTATTTTGAACAAGCATCACAAAGGATTCCGATAAGCAGGCAATTTGGGAAAACCTCTATCACCCACAGGGACAGACTGGGCAGATGGGCTGTTGGTGGGGCTCCACTAACCTTCTCTCCACTTATAAATAAACACTGAGATCCTTCATTACAGCTTGGGGAGAGTCCCTTTCTTTTGGAAAAGGGATGGGGGTCTACTCATGGCTGCTGGATGAAGCTTGGGTCCCTGTGAAAGGGCCCCAAGGATCCTGGTGAAGGAAATGACCTGCAGCAAAAGGAATGCAGCCTTGGACTGCTGCGGCGTAAGAACAAGGAAACCTCACGTCCCCACAGCTCCGCGCGGCTCTCTGCCTTCCAGGTCACGATCTGCACTTCCTCCACTTAAGATGCTCCCAGCTCATTTCCACATACACAGTGGAGTTCTCTTGATAGCTGCCCCCAGCCCCCAGTTCTCTCCAGACACCATTCCATAGTAAGTGACAGAAGCACACGGCCAACAGTTCGGACGTAAACTCCCTCCTGGCCGGGAGCACCTCATGCTCCCCCTCCAAGCCGAGCCAGCCGTCCTCCCGGTTTGCGGGATATTCCCCTACTCTCGGCTGTAGCTGCTCCACAAGTGCTCTGAGTGATGTCCATGTGACAGTCTTGTCTCACCCAATCGGCTCTGAGCGCTTGAGGGCAGAGACCAGAGGGTTTTCCTTCCATTCTCCCCATCCCTGTGCCCAGATGAGACTGCCTGGAGCCCCCACAGGCTAGAGCACCCTTCCTATTTACAGCTAAAGCAGTGTTCCCAAATGTGCTGGAGAGGAAGCTGTTGAAAACAGTGATGCGATTTTCCTAAATACTGATTCCCAGGCCCCCTGGTTCATGGAATCCTAATCTCTGGTGCTGGGCCTCAAGTGATTCTCATGCAAACACTCCAGCACTCATCCGTCACCTGGTGTTAGAAACCTGTTACTTCAGAGCATATTGGTGGTGAGAATTTCCAGCTGTATCAGAAGGGAGTGTTCTGACATGGAGATTAAGGTGGGAAGGGCAAGTGGACATGCCGTGTGGGTGGGAACAGGGTGGGGTGGTGGCAGGACCCCTCACACGCATATACTTTGTCAGTGAGGAGTGGCCATTTGAACCTCCTCCATGTCATTTCTTTTCCTATAGCTCCCTTAAACTCATGGGTAGAATTTCTGAGATTCTGGGCTATCATGTTAAACCAGACCACATGTCAAACTATTATGTAACAAGAGAAGAGACTGCTGGTTGCCAGGGGGTGGTGCTGGGTGGGCGGAATGGGTGAAAGGGGTCAAAAGGTACAAATTTCCAGTTAAAAAATAAATTAGTCACGGATATGCAATCTATAGCATGGTGACTAGAGTTAATAGCACTATATTGCATATTTGGAAGTTCTAAGAGAGTTAAGTCTTAGAAAGCCTTTCATCACAAAAAAAATTTTGTAACTGTGTGCTGACAGATGTTAACTAGACATTGCAGTGATCATTTCACAATACAGCAGTCCCTCCATATCTGTGGGGGACACAGTCCAAGACCCCCGGTGGGCGCCGGAAACCACAGACAGAACTGCACCCCGTGTATGCTGTGTTTGCTTCCTGCACATAAGCAGACTTTGTGGCTTCTCTCTAGCACATCTGAATTGCTAGCATCGCTACTCCTGCGCTTTGGGGACACCATTAAGTAAAATCAGGGTGACTTGAACACAACACTGTGATAGCATGACAGTCGATCTGATAATGAGACAGGTACTTAGTGACTGGCAGGTGCTGGGCTAAGGGATGCTTCACGTCATGGGCAGGACAGAACGGGATTGTATGAGATCTCATCAGTCTCCTCAGGACAGTGTGCAATTTAAAACTTATGAATTGTTTATTTCTGGAATTTTCCACTTAATATTTTCAGACTGTGGTTGACCCCAGGCCATTGAAACAAAGAAACCATGGATAAGAGGGACTGCTGCATACACAGATGTCAAATCATTCTGTGTACTCCTAAAACTAATATAATATCATATGGCCATTATAACTAAAAAAAAAAAAACAGAAAGAAAAAACTATATTATGTGTCAATTTGCCCTACAGAAAATAGGGTTGCTATGTCTTTGAGACCCTTGGGGTAGGATTCCAGAAGAGCACTGTGAACAAGCACGTGTCTCCCTTTGGGAAGAAATCCTACCCAAAACTAAGGCCGCAGGCTTCAGGCACAAGGCCACCTTTGTTGAAGAGGAACTGCTGCCAGGTTCACTGACTCAGGAAAAACACCCTGTTTGTGAAAAACACCTGGCTGAACAGATGCTGCAAGCTGAACCAGTTGTGCAGGTGAGATGCGGTGAAGACAAATGGGGATCATGGTTGTTTACGCTGTTTGCTTTCAAACCCCTGGTGCTTCCCATTCAACAGGGGTGGGGTGGGCGTCCGCCCAGGGCTGGCCTGCACCTGCACTTCGGTTCTGTTGAGCAGGATTAAAAGAGCAGAGTTGGTGCCAAGGGCCTGGCATCATGAGGGCACCCAGCTTGTTGAACAGAAGGCTGCCTGTCCCTCGTGTGCACGTGATTGGACAGGTTTCATGTGCTCTCTAAAGACTGAGACAAAAGGATTGCTAAAGTGACACTGTGGCAAAGGATGCTCACAGGGCTCAGAGGAGAAGGGCTGGGTTTGGGGCCAGGCATGCCTGCGCTGACAGCATGGTATAGTAGGGGCACCTCATTGTTGTTAGTGTTGGTGAAGTTTGGAGGGGCCAGGTGGCAGCCCCTGGGCAGGGTGACATGAAACATCATTCAACAGCGGGCCAGCAGCCCTGCAGATCCTCAGACACTCGACCCTTTAACATCAGTCTGGTTCGTGATGGGTATCACAGCTATGGCCTGAAGGTCTGGTGATGCCGCAGGTCTCAGTCACTCTCCTTTGAGACACATTAGCTGGTGGTAAACTGGAGAAGTTAATGGCAGATTTGCAATCAATGGAAGCTTTTATCCTAATTGATTAGAACCATGAAACGCACTCACACACCAAAAAGAAAAGAGCTTTAGAGAAAAGTGAGCAGCTGCAGAACAAAGTATTTCATATCTCGGACCTCGTAGAGCAGGGGTGTCAAACTCATTTCACCAGGGGCCACATCAGTTTCAAGGTTGCCTTCAAAGGGCCGAATGTAATTTTAGGACTGTATGAATGTGACTACTCCTTAACTAGGGGCAAGGAGCTTGGTGCTGCCGCTGGGTAGAAACAAGGTGCCGGGTAGATAAAAGAAGGTGGAGGGCCGGATTTCGACCTCAGCCCTTGTGTTTGCCACCTGTCTCCTAGAGGAACTGAGGAACTTAGCATCCTCTCTTCAGAACAATGCACATGTGTGTACACACGCAGAATTCTGGGACTCAAAGCCCCGGAAGCATAAGCCACCCTGCCATCTTCAGTCTACCAGCACAGTCGTCCTTGGGGTTAACTTTTCCTTTCAGTCCTCCTGTGGCTCTGAATCACTCTCTCCAAAGTGTGTGCGGCCATACCCATTCCCCATCAGACCTGGCCCACTGCTTTCTCCTTAATGCAGTTCAGGGCTCTGCCCTGACCGATTTCTTTGTTACCTAAATTCTCTTAACTTGCTGACCTCAGCTTCCCCTCTGCCTCCCTAGGTTTAAGTTGCTGCCATCTGTTCAGGGGTACTTGTACTTCTGTCACTCTCTTGCTCCGAATCTGTCCCTTGTTTGAGTCCTAGGGGTATTGTCCCTTCTCTTCAACCACAGAAAGTAGCCTGAGCTTTGCTTGAGCTGGAAATTTTATCTTGTGAGCTTTTCGCTGAAATAGTTCAGGGCCAGGACCTTTTCATTCTAGGTATAGAGCAGAGCTTCAAGCTTGGTATAAAAGAAAGATCTTCACAGTTAACAGTACCAATAGCTTTGGGTGCTTTGCAAATGCACCACCCTACTTCCTCTCTGTTCCAGACAGGGTCATAACTAAATTTATACCTGTCCCAACTGTTCTTGTCCCAAGAGGAGAGGTAAAAAAGCAAAAATGCTCTTTGTGTTGGTGGCAGCAATCTATTGTTGGTAGAGTGTTTATAAAGCAAATTTCATGCAGCGAATCTGTGTGGTACCAGCTTCTGTACACCGCCGCCAAGAGTGGGGGTGGGAGGGAGGCAAGGGAGAAAGAATGTGGTCATGTGAGGTAACCTGGGGGAGCAGACAGGTTC
Source organism: Tonatia bakeri (assembly GCA_004024845.1). Classification (NCBI taxonomy): domain Eukaryota; kingdom Metazoa; phylum Chordata; class Mammalia; order Chiroptera; family Phyllostomidae; genus Tonatia; species Tonatia bakeri. The sequence goes on along the minus strand of PVIA01001546.1, from coordinate 105,183 downwards.
ATCGGTGAGAAGCCCAGCTTTGCCCTTGCCTCTCCCTGCACCAACCACAGGGTCATCGGGTGGTTGTATAAGGACCGATAATTCAGGAAAACCGGGCTCTGGACCCATCAGATACAATAGAGCCTGGAGGTATGATAGGAGGCTGACCTGGACGTATGCTGGGCCAGGAGGAGCCAAAACTGAGAATTCTGGACTCTCGTGGTCAGGGTCTGGGACAGCCTGGGGCTCAGGGCCAAACCTACCAGGGTAGGTCTGGCTGACACTTAACCTTGCCCCTCCACTCTGGGAGGAGACACATTTTATGGGTTTCACTTTAGAGTCAAACCCTGCCTTGGAAAGCAAATTCAAAGGTCTTTCTTCCCTGCTTGCATTAGAGGACTTGGTCACACTGAGCACAGAAGCTACATGGGGGAATGTGACCTGGCCAAGCTGGTAAGGTGGTCCATTGCCTTAGGAGGCCCTAGACAGACCCGGCACCACATGTGTCAGGGTTAGGGAGGGAGTACATTAATGTCACCCTCACCTGTGCCTTATACCAGTCACCATTCTAGAAAGGGACTACTTTTCCACCATCATGTAGATAGCCAGTGTGCAGGCCTTTGAGTCAGGGTTACCTTCTCCAGAGACCCTGGCCTGGGAACTGGGCAGATATCTGATCTAGCTCTTTAATAATAGCCCTTTGTGAGCTCTGAGCTTCCACAGGCCCTGAGAAGAATAGGGGCTAGAGGTGGTAGGTGGGCAGGGCGGGGCAGTGTGGGGACAGATCTGAGGCCCTCAGCCTCAGGCTGACAGGGCAGTGCAGTCATCGGGAGCATCTGTAAAGGTGGTCACCATTCACCAGTTAGTCTGTGAGGATTCAGCCCAACTTCCCATTTCAGGGCCTGGGAAGGGGGCCGCAGGGAAAAAGGAATAGGAGAAAGAAAGGGAATTTAATGTTTAAAAGGGAAACGGCAAAGGTGGCTGAAGGGACTGTGGTGCATTTAAAAATCAATTGTATAAAAAAAGGAGGTATCATTAGTATATTGGAATCACATCTAGATTTAATCTAACTGAATTTCTTCTTCCTTCTCCTATGTCAGACAGGGCTGACAAAGAGTAGACAGATGAAGCATCAAAACTCAGCAACATTTAGAGCTCCATCAAAGCAAGAGAAAGAACCCAATCCAACAGGTGCCAAAGGCCCACCGGCATGGGTAATTTACCCAAAGACAGCAAAGATCTTGGCCACATTCATGCCTTTCTGTTCTCCCTGAGATTGGAATCTTATCTTCCCTATTTTTTCCCATTCTGGAACTTCTCACTAATAGTACTGTGAGTGCCTAGTAATCATTGACTTACAGTCTAGTACAGGGTTCCTAGTCTTGTTTTTATTTTTTTTTAATGAAATCCATCGGATGATGACACTCACATGCACAGTATACTTCCTAGGGCATTCTCAGATGTGCACAAAACACACAAAAAATGTAAGCATGCTAATACTTCCTTTTCTGCACATGCCACATTCCTATTCATCATGTACCAGACTCCCTTCAAGCTGCATGGGTGAGTGGTATGTCCACCCTGTACTTGTCCAGTCAGGAAAGCATTTGGAAAGGCAAGTGACCAAGAGGGACGGTGTTACAAGAACAATATTGCATTTATTTGTGTTTATTTTTTTATTTTTTTTTAGATTTTATTTATTTATTTTTAGAGAGGGAAGGGAGGGAGAAAGAGAGAGAGAGAGTGAGAAACATCAGCTGCTGGGGGCCGTGGCCTGCAACCCAGGCATGTGCCCTGACTGGGAATCGAACCTGCGATACTTTGGTTCACAGCCCGCGCTCAATCCACTGAGCTACGCCAGCCAGGGCTTGTGTTTATTTTTTAAAAGGGGAAACCACAAATTTTAATATTTTACCTCATAACAAATTATCTGCCATATACTGTTCAACTGCTCAGACACACTGTCATGTCATGACATCATGGGTGAGAGCCACTGGCCTGGAGCAGCATTCCCGCCTCTCAGACCAAAGCCCTGGGCATGGGAAGGGCAACTTGGAATTACAGGATGGGATCCTTTAATCCTTAGTGTACACACTAAGCATTGCAGCACTCTAAATAAATAGCTTGTCTTGAATTGACACTACCACCCTTCAATATATACAGGTGTATAGGATTTAATAAAATTCATACTAATTTCAACACTGCTGAATTCACAGTAGTTCTTTATCATGTGTTTTCTCAGTCAGGAATTATGAAAAGTACAATCTCAACATGGTTAGGGGCTACAATACAGAGAAGAGAATGGAGCTGTACGAATCAAGGTTTCCAATTATATAAAAAGGTTCATCTCTTTAGGCAAAATGTGGACAAAGGACAGCGGCAGAAAATGAGGCCAGTGTTTCTCACAGCAAGGCTATTGGATCACCAACACAGAACTTTCCAGTTGCTGGTCAAAATCTCTAGAGGTGGGGTCTTTAATGAGACCTCCTCATGACTTCAACTAAATCTGAGAATTGCAATCACTGGTTTGGAATACACTGTGAAAAACAGTAGTGAGACATCACAAAGTATGCTCCGACAGGTTTTAAAAGAAGGAGAAATACATTTGTTTGATGGCAGGACCATGTGCCAACCCCCCGTCAAGGGACCCCAGTGCCCACCCTGGTCCATACTGTAGGCATTTTCTTGGTCTCTGGGGTGTATTAGACTCAAGGTTCAGAGGGAGCATGGGATTCCCCTGCAGTCAGTCTTTTTGTTGTTTTCCAAAAGCCCCAGAGGGTGTGGGGACTGGAAAACAGGAAGATGATGGCTTTTGCCAAAGTGCTTCCAACTAGATAATGAAATTATTCTGTTTACAGCAATCTGAAAATGACACTAATCTTTCTCATAAAGGGCCTTGGGAGGCTCTCTGATAAAGATAGATTAAAAAAAATAATATCTTGGCAATAGTTTCAGATTAGAAAGAAATCATTGATTAAAAATAGAATGAATGTTAAATCTCTTCAAGATGCTATGGCAATCTCTAGGAGCAAAAATTATTTTCTATAGGAATTTAAAAAACAAACAAAAAACCCCAAATATGGACTTTTGAGAATTATTTAAGAGGCACTAGAAACTCCAAATTAAAAATAGCTATCACCACACCCAGGAGGAGAAAGTAGAATCAGCAATTATCTAACAACAAGAATCAGGGTGCTAAAAATCTCTTAAGTCCCGTCTCAAGGACATAGACAACAAGACAGTTTAGCCATCAACTCTGCACAGAACCTGAAGCCAGGCAGAGAGACTTGCCTTTTAATCCCATCTTTGCCCCTGAGCAGTTTGTGTGGCCTGGTGCAACTGACTTCACTCTCTAAGCCACCATTTCCTCATCTGCAAAATGAGCACAATGACCAAGTAGTCCATCCTCACCCTGTCTTACAGGTAGTTGTGAGGATGATGGAGCAAGTGCACGTGAGAGTTCAGTCACACTCCCTGGCACAGAGACAGCACTGACGCATGTTAATGATGATTGTTTTTATATTTCTACTACTTTTATTTTAAACCAAGAATGTCTGTAATGCCAAGATATTCAGGACATTCATAAAGAGCTCTTTTATTGGGGGTGGTTGTTGTTCAGGAGTGCTAAACTTGTGGTTTTAAAGTCTGCACATACTCTGAGTCCATCGTCTGATAGTAGACCTTCCCCAGGGGTGCTCTCCTGCTCCCAGTTCCCACAGCAGGCTTGCTGCAGAGTATGACATGGAGGCTACAGAAAAGTGCAGAGTGTGTGTATGTAGACCACCATGAGCTCTTTCCTGTTTCTTCCTTCCCCCAATAACAACAATTATAATTAGGGTTACAACAGATCTCTGATTGTTGAGTGTCTCCTATGCCTGGCACTGAAGTGAACACTTGAAATGCCTTTTCTTACTTGACCGTGGGCAACACCACTGGAACAAGCATGTGTGGGTGCAGTTGCTAACACTTTGCAGAGCACAGTGATACCTTGGGATGCTTCATAGGCCCCTGACTGACAAAGTCACAGTCAGAACATTCTCAGCAGGGTCTGCTTAACTCCAGGTCCCTGAATGGAAGATAAGCGATGCCAGCCCCTTCTTCCAACACAATCCAAGTTATGGTCTCAGTGCTCCTGTTCACAGTCAAGCTACAAAACAGAGATTCGACAGGAGAGGAGGCCTATACCTCCGGGGGGCAGAGTGTGACCATGCCCCCTTCCAGGTGTTTCTGACATGTCCCTCTAAGGTTGACCACAGCCACAGTGACAAATATATATTATACTGCAACTCAGATGCATATCTACCTCAAAGATTTTTATGAAACAATGCATACATTCATGTGAAGCCTTCTGATGTTTTCTGATTCTATTTCATTCTTTCATGAAAAACAAGAACGTAGAGAAACTGCAACCTTTATACAACTGACAGGACCGTACAGTGGTCTAGTCTCTGAAAAATAGTTTGGCATTTCCTTAAAATCTTAAACAGGGTTATTAAATGACCTGGAAATTCCACTGCTGAGTATATACCCAAGAGAAATGAAAACATACATGCATACAAAAACTTGAACATCAGTTATTCATAGACACATTATTCATAGTAGCCAAAATATAGATATAAACTAAATGTCCCCCAACTGAGGAATGAATACACAAAATGGGATACATATCCATCCAATGGAATGTTACTGAGCCATAGAAAGGAATGAAGTACTGATCCATGCTACAAAGTCGGGGGAACCTGAAACCACTATGCCAACTGAACCAAGCCAGACACAAACACCAGACCTTGCATGATTTCATGTAGACAGTTGTCTGGAACAGGCAAATCTATACTGGTTGCTGCTGGGAGGGAAGGTGGGGGAATGAGGAGTGGGTATTGGGTCTCCTTTTGGGGTGATGAAAATCTAACACTAGATGGTTGCAAAACTATATGAATACATATAAAAATAAATTATACACTTTAAAAGGGTGGATTTATTAGTATGTGAATTATATATCAATACAGCTATTTACAAATGATGGCTATGGCCCAATAAATGGATTTCATGATCCCAAATGGGTCACAACACAGTTGAAAATTATTGTCCTGGAGCATACCTCCCCCTGGCCGTGCCTGTCCTCTACATGAGAATCCCTGATTGACCTGGAGAGTTAGGAAGACTGCAGTCTTTGGGTGGGCAGATGGACAGACAGATGGAGAGGGGCGAACGTGTGGAAGGAGGAATGAAAGCCATCTGTGCAACAATATCCATCACCCTTCTTTAGTTAAGGAATCTTGGCTGCACCTGTGGCATCACGTGCTCAGCTAAAGACCATGTTTCTGTCTCTCTCACTGCTGGGTGGCCATGAGAATAGAGCTTTGGGTGAGATTTCTGGGGAGCACTGGAAGGAGCTGACTCAGTGGGATGGGTGTTCCCTTTGTACACCCCCCACTTCTTCTTGCCTCAAATCTGAACACAACGGCTCAATCTCTAGGAGCCACCTTGTGACCTAGGGGTGGGACACAGGCCTAAGGCTGGCAAAACAAAGAATAAGAGACTGGGTCCCGATGCCTTCTGGATCCACCTGGGCTGCCCACCTCTGGACTTCCTTCATGTGACTGAGCAAATCCCTAATTTGTTCACACCACAGTCTCTGGAATTAGCAAAGGAATTTCTAACTGATATGCCATCTAAATGAATCAAAGCTCCCCTTATTATAGGTGAGCCGAGGACAGACCCATCTGGAAATAGCAGCTGCTTTCCCAAGCAGGACCTTCTGCCTCCCCGCCTTCTGCAAGAACTTCTCCCTGAGTCCCACGTCTGAAGGGAAATACCTGGTGATTTTGAATATCCTCAGGAGCCGAACACATCTAAGCACAGAGATTCCCAAGGGAGACATGACCTTGGTCTCCACCAGGATGGTCTCCAGGATGCCGCCGCACACGATGAAGCAGTCGAAGCGGTTGAAGAGTGACACGAAGTAGGCCTGCAGGCCCAGGCTGTACATCTTCAGCAGCATCTCTGCGGTGAAGAGGGCCAGGAGGGCCTTGTTGGCTGTGTCTGGCAGGTTCAAGAGTGGGGTATGATCCAAACAGGTATGAGAGGAGGGAAAAGGGGGAGGAGGAGGAAGAAAACACAGTAATTAATCACCACTGAAAAACGAACAAACTCTCCCTTCCCTTCCTAGCCAGGACACCTCTCCTATTCACTACCACCAAAAACAAAAAAATTAGGGCCAAATCCACAAGAAAAGGTATCTAGTTACAATCACAACAAATATTTACCAAGTACAGTAACCTCCCCTTATCTATAGGAGATACATCGCAAGACTCCCAGTGGATGCTGGAAACCATGGATAGAGCGGAACCCTGCATATACTTGTTTTTTCCTATACATATATACCCTAACAGGGCGAGATGTCACCATACTGCTCAGAAAGCGTGCCATTTAAAAACTTAGGAATTGTTTATTTCTGGAATTCTCTTCATTTAATATTTTCAGACCATGATTGACTACAGGTAACTGAAACTTTGGAAAGCTGAAGTAAGAATAAGGGCTGACTATAGTATATACTACAAAGGCTTTGCACGACTTATTTTCTTTACTCCTCATAGCAGCTCTGTGAGGTAGGTGTTATTGTCATTGAGCCCATTTTTCATATATAAGAAGCAAACCAATAAGCCAAGGGGGGAAGCCAGGCCATCCAAGTCTGGAATGCAGCCCCTGTGTCTGCCAGACTCCCTGGGAGTGGTGCTGAGGTGCTGGCTAGTGAGTCCTTCTCCTAGGGCTCCAGGAAAGGGCATGGGCACTGACTACCCATTGAGGACAGCTCCCTGCGCTCAGGCCAGTGCTGTCCTTTCCCCTGTGTTTTGCTCACCTTGTCTTCACATGTCCTGCAAGCCCACCTGGACTCACCCCCACATATACCTGGAGGCAATAATGAAGCCTGAAGTATTGAAAGTCCATTCTGGGAGGTCAGCAGCCAAGGGTCTGAGATAGCCAAACAGGGTATGGCATGTGTCCTTGTCACCTGGACCCAACAGTGACTGTTGGGGCAGACAGATGGTGTGGACCCAGCCAGTGAGCCACAGCTGTTTATGATGAGGTTGTGCATTTTCTTGTGGGGTTTGCAAGCTGCCAGGCCCTTGGTGTCCTGGCATGGCAACTGCCAAGAGCTGTGGCCACTGGCTGCTTTCCCATCCACCTTCTGCCTGCACTGCCCCTCCCTGGGATTCAGGGCTGAGGTGGCTAGAGTGAACTGGGAGAGCGCCGGGGGCTGCTTCTCACCTTGCACTTCTGTGAGCCAGTGGGGCTGGTTGTAATGTTCCGAGGCAATGGTGAGCGTGTTGAGGAATACCAGGAAGATCACAAGCCAGTAGAAGACATTGGACTTGACTGCGGCACGACACTTTCTTCTACAGAACCGATTCCACCGACGCCAGTAGCGACTAGAAAGGGGTAGGCAAAAAGAGAAGGATGGGAGGGAGGTGGCTACGAAATTCAGATTTCTTGCAATCTGAAAGGCACCACTGTGGCTTCCTTTCACCTCATAACTGACTTGGCCTTACTAGAGAGCAGCATAATCTGGCACCAAGGGGATAAGCTTTCAAGCTAACTGGGTTGCTGCCACTTAGCTCTGTGGCCTTGGGTTTGTCCCTGCTCCTCCCTAAGCTACCCTTCTCTCATCTGTGAAATGGGAATAGGGCCAACCTCACCGGGTTGTTGTGGGAATTGATGGACTGTATATGTGTCTGGCATAAAGCTGAAAGTGGTCAAAAATGGAATTATTTTATAATAATGGCAGTGTTAGAAATAATACTGTAAGCACTAGCAGTATTATTACTATAGTGGTGGTAGTATTAGGACTAGTAATGTGTTGCCATGAACAAAACCTCACGTATGCTCAGTACCATATTAGGTGCCTCTCATTAAGCGCTCCCTAATCCTCTAAATAACTCTGCGAAGCAGGCGTTGTCCTGGTTTTGAAGAAGAACAAACAAAGGGCCATGGAGGTTAAGTCCCACGGCCACAAGCACACAGTGGCAGCGGCCCCTTGGTCTTCTCCCAGTGCCCCCATCTCTCTCCCTTACTCTATGCTGCCTCATCTGTAAAGTGTAAGGGCTGAGTCTGGAGCAGAGCTCCTTTGCTTTTTGAGGGATACAGAATCTGCTGAGAGTCTGATGAGTATTTAGATCTTCTGTTCCCAAATATACACACACCTCTACATACAAGTTCATACAGCACTCGAGCCCCGCAAAACTCAGCCCTGATCCACACAATGTCCCCTTTGTCTCTGGGTGAGAGCCTGCTGTCAGTGTCTCAACCCTGGCTGTGCACAGCATCTCCTGGGAAAAGCTTAAAAGATGACCAAGAAACTCCACCTAAAATCAGGTCCTAAGCCCAAACCAATTAAATCCAATTTTCTGGGGGCTAGGTGCTTTTTAAAATAGCAAAACAAACCAACAAACAACCCCCACCAAAACCCGCTGGTATTTTCTAAAGCCCCACAGACGATGCTAGTGTGCAGCCGTGGATGAGGGTCATTAAGCTAGATGGTCCCGAAAGGACGGACACGTTTTATAGCTCTGTGGTGGAGGGGTTTAAAGCTTACCCCTAATTTCATCCTCATGATGCAGAGAAAATATATGACCATATTTGGTAACTCTCTTGACCAAACATTTACCAAGTGTTCACACTGTGCAAAAGACAGAAGGGTAGGGATGCTAGAGCCCTGCTTGGGAAGGAGATGAGGGGCCGTGCTGAGGACTTTGACAGGGAGAATGAATGACAGGATGAGATACGATTTTAGAAAACCAAACAACTAACAAAAACAACCACTCTCAGCTTCTAGATGAGGAACAGCACGAAGGGTGCTCTGTCAGACACTCGGGTTGAAGAGAATGAAGGCAGTAGTCATATGTATGGAAAAAAGGACACTGAGTTGACACCAATTTTGGAGGGAAAATCAACAGTCCTTTGAATGTGCAGGGTGAGAGAGGTATGGAAGGGACACCCCAAATGTCTAGTGGGGTGATTCAGAAGGGTGGTCCGTCCAATCAGTACAGGTGCAGATAAGGTGAAACAGTGCTCTGGGCATGGAGGTTGCTCTGAGGAGAAACTGGGGTGCTCAGCTCAGGAAACATACTTGAGGTGCTGGCAGATTCTTTGCAGAGAAACCCACCAGGCAGTTGCAGATGGGGAGAAATAAAGGATTGGTTGATAAAGAAGGCATGGTGGGGGGAGGGGACAAAGCGGAATCTTAGAGAAATTGTCCAGGAACATCTGTATTCACATCTGTATTCTAGGTCTCCAGGCAGGTAGACCTCTGCTGTTTATGGAGCCCTTCACTCATCTCAAATTGCTTTCTGGGATAGCTTGACTTCATCTATATTTCTACCTGCTGTCCATGGAAAATCCTGTTAGGAAATCTTAGTGAAAACCTACAATGAGATGAGAGAAGTGGGGAGTATATCCATGAAGGGTGCAGCTTCCTCAGAATGGTAGAGAGAACTCCGTTTTGGGCTTGCAGAGCAAGGAAGGGTCAGTTGGGTGGTGTTCTGATCTGACCCCTGTATCACTGCAGCAGTGGAATGCCCTCTTCAGTGAGCACCAACCCTTTGGAGGGAATACTTACCTGCTACCTAGGGGAAAGTCACCACACACAGAAGAAATGCCTCGGGGTCAGAAAATTAGAGCTTTTGATGCACTTAGGGAGGCTTCCACCCTCTATACATACTGCCCCTGGTAAGAGTGAGGGTGTGAGGCAGTGGAGGGAGGCATAGGGAAAGGGGCTGTCCCTAAGTCTCAGGTGGCTGGTCCTTAGTGAGCAGTAACTTCTGGAGATGGCCAGATATCGGTCATGAGGAGTCTTATCTTGCTGGGGCAGGACTCTGCTTCTATCTTGTTACTACGGTTATTAACATTGTAGGGGAATTTGGTAACACTATTTTTTACCCTGAAAAATGAATTTGCAGGACAAACTCGTATCTGACCTTAAGAAGTTTACATTGTAGTTTCAAAAAATGCTTTAAGTAGATACAATGTCATGTTACAGAAATCACTGACACTTGTCATTCGGAATCCAAAGGGATTGAGTTTGCCTTCTGTCACAGTATGTAGGAGCCGACTCGGAGTCAGTTTAGTGCTGAGAACTTAGATTAAGCTCCTCTTCCCCCAAGTCTGGGGCAGTGGCTGCAGGGTGTGGTATGGTCAGGCCTGTCCCCTGGGTCTGGAATGACTCCGGTTGAGCCCCTGCAGGAGTGGCTGTCAGACAGGGTAGGACTCCTACATCGTGCTGTTCCTGTGCGCAGCCATTCGGGAGAGTCACGCGGGTTTGAGCTGTGGTGGGGGTAATTACTACCCCGGGAAAGTATTTAAAGATAATTATACACCTCCCACTCTTCAAAATATAGCTTTGCTTGACAACTGGTTTCCTGGCAACGCTTCCTACTGTATAATAAATGTAATGGTTTATTAGAATGTGTAAATTTATTTGTGTTTACATATGCATGGAGGATATAGAAATTAAATGATAAAATAGGGAGGAGAAATGTGCCTGCTGTTCACGTTCCCTTCACACTAACTGGAAAAGTCACTTACCCTAGAAATAGAACTTTACATATGCAGACATAGGAGAGGATGGCTATGAATGTGTCTAACCCACTTCTTCTACATTGTTGCATTTGACAGGAAATTTCTTCTCACTCACCTCGAGTCCTCTTACTTCTTTCCAGTACTGGGCCCTGCTCTTGCCTTTCCACCTACTGGGGCTGTACCCCCAGGGCATAGGACACCACCACCCCGCCACCGCCGCTAGGTCCTGTCCACCCCAGCTTCCCCACCGTGCACTTTTCTAGTCTTCCCAGATGTAGAACTACTGTCACACTGTTTCTGCCTTATTAATTTATTTGTACATGAAAGAAATACTGAACACCTACCATGGGCTAGGTACTAGATATTCAACAGTCAACATGCTAAACATGGCCTTTGTCTGCATAAAACTCATGTGGGTGATACAGACCACCAAGCGAGCAATCCAAGAGCAGGCTTGGTGCCAAGGTGGGCATGGCAGAGCACATCAGAGGGTGTCCTAGCTGGTCATGGAGGAGCCAGAAAAGGTTCCCCAGAGGAAAGAGCTTCCCAGTTATTCTCTACTGTATGGATCTGTAATGAGGTCATAAGGTCCATTAGGGAAAGGAACTGTGTCCAGTGCAGGCTACCTCACACGGTGAGGACACTTGCTGATAGGCTGGCAGAGCAGCGGGGACAAACTACGCAGATTTGGAGACAAGTTTTGAGAGCCCGGGGCCTCTTGTGATCCAGGGATGACATACCCAGGGTGGGTATGAGGAGAGGGCAGTGCTCTTGAAAGGGTTTGCTTGGCATATAATTTTTGACAGTCATCTATAATAGCAGTAGACACTTCAGGGTCTTTATAGTGGCTACAGAACTGAGAACAAGCAACATAGAAAATCATTAAATTTAATTATTTTATATATAAGTAACTTAAAAATGGACTATAGGGCCCTGGCTGGTATGGCTCAGCTGGTTGGGCTTTGTCCTGCAAACTGTAAGGTTATGGGTTCAATTCCCAGTCAGGGCACATGCCTGGGTTGCAGTTTGGTTCCCAGTTAGGGCTGCATAAGAAAGGCAAGCAGTCGATATTTCTCTCTCACATCAATGTTTCTCTCCCTCTCTTTCTCCCTCCCTTCCTCTCTCTAAAATCAATAAGCATGTCCTTGGGTGAGGATAATAGATAGATAGATAGATAGATAGATAGATAGATAGATAGACAGACAGATAGATAAAAAAGTAAAAATGAACTACTAGAGATTGGGGCAAATCTGGGTGCCTTGTTGCTCATGGGATAGCAAAAGTAGAGGGAAGCTTGGAGGTACATTTCACTGAAGGGCAAGACAGTCCTCCAAAATTTTAGAACCCTGTGGGATCCACTTTAAAACTCTGTAAAATAGAGATCTGGAAAACTCAACAGGTTATCTGATTAATCCTTTCAAGTTGCATAATACTTTCAGGGTTATTTGTTCCCTAACCGTGTAAATCCTATTCTGGCCCTGGCTGTGTGGCTTGATGCATTGAGTCCCAGCCTGCAAACCAAGAGGTCTCCAGTTTGAATCCCAGTCAGGGAACATGCCTGGGTTGCAGGCCAGGTCCCCAGTCAGGATGCATGACAAGCAACCACATATCGATGTTTCTCTCCCTTCCCCTCTCTAAAAATAAATAAATAAAATCTTTTTAAAAATAATAAATCCTATTCTGAACAGTGAGCCTCAAATGTTGCAAAATTCCTTATTGTAACTAATTCCTGATATTATAAGTCACTAATTTGCAGAATTTTCCCTGAAAGCTCTGTTCTAGTGTTTCTTTTAAATAAACTATAATTTTGTGTCTTTCAGTTTTGCAAATAGAATAGGCCAATTTGAAGCTCAAATTTTGTTATTTTTCATTGTTAAACTGAGTAAATGATCAGGAATACTTTGATTTCTTTTTTAAATTCAAATTTTAGACACTTTGGATAGGGAAGTAAAACAGACACTGTTTACAAGGTTATTTCTGAGTTGCAAAAATTCTCTCCCCACCCCCCAACATTAACTAATGTTGCTTTTCTCCTGTGTTCTCTCCTTCTATATTGGCTGCCACAATGAGAACATACAAGGACAGATTTTTCTTGCACCTGTAGTGGAAACCTTAGCATCACACAAAAACTGCCCCTGGTGTACTTGGACAATTTTGATGGCATTTCCAATTCATTGATGCCTTTGATATTTCCTAAACAGACACCATCTGTGGGCCAAAGAATCTAGACTGGAAGGCCACCATGTGATACCTGCTCAGACCCTTTCTGGCCACACTGGTGCAGTGACCACTAGCCACATATGGCTGTCGAGCACTTGAAATGTGGTACTCCAAATAAGACATGAAGCAAGCATAAAATACAAAATGGACTTCAAAGATTTAGTATGAAAAACTAAATGTAAAATATCTCAATAATTTTTATATTAATTACAAGTTGAAATGGTGTTTTAGAAACAGTGCGTTAAATTTATATTAAGATGAATTTTACCTGTTTCTTTTTAATTTTTAACATAGCTACTAGAAAAATGTAAACAGTACACATGTGGCTCATATTATATTTCCATGCAGCAGAACTGCCGTAGAGCTTCCACCCCAAGCCCAGGATACAAGAGCTAAGCAGAAATAGACCTAGTCAGTAGGACAGCACAGCAGTCAGTAGCATGGGTCCTGGGTGTGGGTGCTGGCTGACCCGCCATAGAGGAGCCACGTGGCCCCAGCCTCTCTCGGCCTTAGTAGCCTCATCTGAAAAGGTGTTCAATGACAGTGCCAACCTACCAGTGATCAGTCTTCTGGGAATACAAAGTCTCCTCAATGCATTTCCCTTGTATCTTGAATAGAAACTGCAGAAGGAGAAGCCCCTCCCAGAAGTCACATAGCTGGTGTACAGGGGGTTAAATATACAGCAGGTGGAGCCAAGTCTCAAGGCTGAGCAGAGTCGGAAGTTTAGGGGCCCACTGTTCCTTTCCTCTGTTCAAAAGCGCAGGTTACAGCATAAATCACTGGATAAAAAATGTTCCCAGAGCCCCCTGTGTAATTTCTCATTAGACCGAGTCCATACAAACACAAAATTTTTCTTCCATCCTCCAGATCATGTTGATTCATTCCTTAACTCATTCATTTGTTCATTTATGGTTCACTCATTTGCATGTAATGAGAATGATATTTTGGAAATATTTTCAAATGTATTTTTGTCCCTTTACTCTTATTCTATGCGTGGGGTCTTTGGAATTATCAGAAGCACAAAATGCTTTCTCAACTTTGCTGTCCAATTAGATATTTTGTTTGAGTATGTGTCAAGATTCATTCATTCATTCATTAACTCAGCAAATACAGAGGTGTGCAAATGTAGGTTTACAATTGTGAGCACACAAAACAGTTTATTCTTGTATTATTATTAATCATTGAATTATTTTCCATATGAACAACTGTAAACCTACGTTTGCCCACTCTACATTTATTCAGTCCCTGTTGTGATCCAGTCACATTCCCAGATGTGGGAGATAAAGCTGCAAAATCCAAGCATTATTATTGAGAGAAAAAGGACATTTACATTCCCAGGGCTCTCTTTCATGCAATAAGAGCGAGGCCTGGTATACTTGGCCTTAGATTTTTTTTTTTTTTAATATAAAGCAGGTCTTAAGAGAAAGAGGAAGGAAAGAAAAGCCAGCATTTTCCAGTTCCAGTGGAAATATGGGAGAAAGAAGGGTCAGAAGTGGAGGAGGAAGTCAATACTGGAGTCCTGGGGGTCTAGCCCCAAGGGCTTAGAAAAGCCTGCTTTAGAAACACACAGGAGACCTGGGGAGGCCCAGGGATGGTGAGGCCAGTTGGCGACCTCTACTGGGTGCATACAGAGGGTCTGCAGAACCCTGGGAGAATGCCAGCCATTGGCTTAGAGCTCTGTCTAGGCTGGTGCAGAGACGGTGGTGGGAGGCAGGTAGGTAGGTGAGCCTGCTTAGTGTTCCAGGTTCCCCATAGCTCGTTCATGGAGTATGAGGGACCCGGAAGGGGGTCTGTGCACTCACATGGGGTGTGAGGTGCTAATACCAGTGGACCAACAGAGCTTGGGGGTCAGAGAACAGAGGTGGATATTTTAAGATCAGATGCAAATATGGGGGGGGGGCACGGGTTCCAGTGGTGGATGCCCAAACCAGATGAACCTGCTGTGCCTCAGCAGGAAGCAGCTCAGACAGCAGCTCAGACTAGCTACTTCACAGCAGAGATAAGCAGAGGACTCGGGGGACATTCCAGGACCAGTCCTCCCCAAGCCCTATTCACTTCCCGGGGTTTTGAAGTCCCCAGCCCCCATGCATCCAGATTCCAGGATGGAGAGGTTCTTGGAAAGAGAAAATATGAGAAATTGAATACTTTTACCTTAAGGGACTATTTAAAATACACCACTGGATTACATTTACTCAGTTGAACTAAAATTCAGTATTATTTATGCTCCAGCTACATAGTAGGTGAAGCCAGGGAAACAAGAATAGATCAATTAAGACATAAGTCATCATTTTTTTTTTTGGTGTATATAAGCTTTGTGGGAATAAATGCAATCTCTACATATCCATCCATTCATCCATTCAACACACATGTATGTACGAGCAGCCTACCACTGGCCAGGAACTTAGCAGACTCTCCTGAAGTAATACCTCTGGGGAATGCAGAGTCTATTGAGGGAAATGGGCTTGTGAGCCAATAATTAGTACATAGTGTGGTAAGTGCTACGATATTAGTATGAGCAAAGCACTATGGGAATTGGAGGGAGGTGCGTAACCTCCACTGGGGAATTTGCAGATGTCATTGATGTGGTAACATTTGAAGTTCTTAACAAAATTTGAATTCTCCAGATGAAGACATGGGGACACAGTGATTCAGGAAGGAGGCTCCAGGCAAAGGCCCTGACATATGTGTGACAGGACAGGGAACATTCCAGTGAATGCAAGTTCCATGTGGTTGGGACCAAGGGTAGGTGCAGGGAAGTGTGGGAAGTGAGGCAGAAAGGCAGAGGGGGTTGAAGACCACAGCCCCTGTGGAAGGTTCTGAAGCCCAGCATGTGGTGATCCTGGGTGCTTTCCATAACCCTTAAAGTTCATATCCCACTGTGTACATGAACATGAATTAGTCAGGAAGATTAGCAAACAACCACATTACATTTATTTCACCTGGACTTCAACTTACAAGGTAGGGAGACACACTAGGTCTCACAGCCTTGGGATGTGCTACCAAAAAGACTGACAAAGATAACTCAATAAATATCATTCCCTGGGTTATTTGCTTGGTGTGACCCAAAAAACTCTTCTTGACAGCTACCTCCTTTGAAGAACATGCCTAACTCTACCGCCCACCTGGTGGGGTGGCTGAGATAGAGCTGATGGGCAGAAGGAAAGAGGAGTAGCATGTATCTCACTTACCTGAACTTTGACTTGGAGATCCGGTGGCTGAAAGAGGAAAAGGAGACATTAGCAACCATTTCAAGGGTGTTCAGCAATGCCAGAGAAGTTTGATGTCCCCTGATGCCTATATATGGGCACTGGATGGATGTGTGCTGTGACTTAGAATAAATCTGGGGAGAGAGAACCCTATTTATCAGCATCTTCTCGTGTGTTCGTGCATTTGAATGTAAAGACTGAGGGCTGGCCCTGCTGAGAAGTCTACTAATCTAGTATCTTCTAAGTGGAGAGGGAGAGCCCATGTTCTGATGACCAGAGTCTACTGTGAGGTTCTATGAGGTCAGGTTAGGCAGCATGTTAGGAGTGCTGCACCTTGAGAGGAGCCATAGAGGACAGGGAGGCTGGATCCCACCAGTTAGAAGCCACAGGCAGAAACCCATCAGTGCACACCCCACCACTGTCTGAGCAGGAGCATGGCCAATGCTCGGTACAAGGTGAAGATGAGCAAAAGGAGCCAGCAGGAAACGGAGAGGCCACTAATGTCCTGGCCCGAGGGCAGCAAGCTGGGCCTAAAGAAACAGTTACAGGCCCTGGGGATAAAC
Organism: Tonatia bakeri; assembly: GCA_004024845.1. Lineage (NCBI taxonomy): Eukaryota > Metazoa > Chordata > Mammalia > Chiroptera > Phyllostomidae > Tonatia > Tonatia bakeri. The sequence goes on along the minus strand of PVIA01001546.1, from coordinate 88,640 downwards.
ACAGCATACAGACAGTCATGTGGTGCCCAGAAGACCCTGGGGGACTTTGGGACAGGAGCACAGGGCAGGTGTGCTGGTGGCAGATTCGAAACTTGGTATATGGGGGAGGGTCCACTGAAAGGTGAAACCTTCAAGGAGGTCCTGAAACAACCTAGTGTCTAGTTCCGATAAGAGAGTCCAGAGAAGGCTAGACAGAGGTGGGTTGGGAGAAAAGGGAGGGAAGGAGAGAGGATGGAAGGGGAACAGATAGGTAGAGAGAGAGAGGGGACAGTGTAGGCACGTGAGACAAAATACTGAAGGCCATGTGTCAGAAAGGCTTAGTGTAGAGGGAGGAAACACTGCAGAGGTTGCAGGTGGATGTGCAGAAAGGGCAGAATGCAAGTCGGAGGTGGGAAAAGGGATAGAGATGGCAGCAGAGAGACAGAGAGACACCGAGAGAAAACAGGAACAGGGACTTGGGAGGCAACTGCTGTGAGCCTGTGTCATCCCAGCTCAGCACAAAGTGAGCTCTGCCGCATAGCAGGAAAACAACCCCTCTCATTGTCTTTTTATTAAAAAAAATTAAACCAGAAGATGTGACAGGTGGCAAAGCCATCGAGCATGAGATAATTATATCTCTGGGGCACTGAGGATCTGAGCCAAGTGCCTTTACTGCTCTGAACCGTTAGCTAATAACCTTTTCCCGCCTCCAAAGACTGCCTGCCAGGGCTGGAGGGTTTAATCACATGTTAACAAAGCATGTGGGAGGGGGAAGGGAAGCCAGGGCAACATTTTATTTAGAGCCACAGTTTAATGGGGAAACAAATGTTTTCCAGGTGCTAATTGGGTGGTGGGGAGTCAGGGGAGTCAGGGTGCTCTGTTCTGCAGCAGGGCCATGCTGAGCATGGCACCTTCCAGGTCTGCCCTAGGCTTGCTTTTGGGCAGCTCACACTGCTGGGTATAAACACAAGCCAATGAGGATGATCATGATCTCTGTGATTCTGTCTGCAGAGCCTGGCCCGGCCCTCGGCCTTCTCTCATTGACCTCTCTGAGGGGCTCTTCAGTGGGGACCACTGGCCCTTCCCCATGAGGCTCTCTCTCTCTCTCTCAGTTCAGGTGAATCATAAGAAAAGTGGGTTGTTCAAAACTACCTCATGGGGAAACTGAAGTCTGCATGTTCATGTCTCCCAAAGAAATAACTAAGTGAGGTGGGTACAGGGAAAGATCAGGGTGAGGGGTGGCTGACTGAAGAGAGGACTGGAGTTGAGTTTAAGCATGTTCATCAGCTAAGGGTCCTTACTGGGCATTCTGGCACATTCTAAAGAGGAGGAAATGGAGCACAACTTCCTTTTCCACTTAGTTACAAGTCCTGATGTGTAACTCTGGATACCACACTTAAAGACTGATTTTTGTTGTTGCTGGTCTCAGGATTGTGAGCTTAATTTTAGATTTTTTTAGTCTGAAACATTCGTCCCTTTTTAAGTACCATGTTACTTAAGTGTCCCCACTGAAAGAGGGGGAGGGTACTGTTCAAGTGGCATGTCTCTGGAGGCAAAGGAAAACCCTGGCCCTTGGAGAGCTGAGGTCAGAAGTCTCCTAAACCTCAAGTGTCTGATTCCTCATTCTCCCGGTACAGGAATTCCACTTCATGAAAACAGAGGACCCCATTGCCCTGCAGCCCTGCACTTCCTGGGAGGTAACTATGGGCTCAGGGTTTGCAAAGCTGGTCACATTGGTCTCCTGTGTGAGCCAGCAAGCCAAGCTGGGGAGCAGGCAGGTGCCTGTGTCAGAGCACCACTCCACACCCTGGGCTCTTCCACGTGTGGTAACTGCTTCCTCCTACTGAACAGCAGAGGCTTCCAGCTTTTGCAAACCCCAATGGGGCAGTCACAGCTTGCTCAGGCGTATTGGCTTTTCTCATGTCTGTTCTATTCTGCTCTATTTTGTTCTGTCCTATCCTATCCTATCCTATCCTATCCTATCCTATCCTATCCCATCCCATCCCATCCCATCCCATCCCATCCCATCCCATCCCATCCCATCCCATCCCATCCCATCCCATCCTATCCCATCCTATTCTAAGAGCCCAACAAGTGGGTTCTTAAAGAGCAGGGAGGTGGAAAAAGTTAATGTTTACCACATCAGACCATCAAAACAGTTCCACTGGGTTGGACCTGGAGTTCATCCAATCCATTTTCTCTGCCCAGGCCTCCAGGACAAGCCTTCTAGGAAACCAAGATTTTCTTTGACATTAAGATCCAAAATTAGAGAAAAACCCAAAACTCTTCTTTGTTTTGCTTTGTCACTCAATTTGCATTTGTCATTTTTTTTTGACAAATATTTGAACTTCTTAGCAGCTCTTTACATTCTCAGCTTCTCTCCCCTTCCCAGAGTAACAAGCACTGTATGTTTACTACCTACTATGGAAAGTAGTATTTGCCTGAATTGTCCCAATTTGCCTTCGACATACATCAGATGGAATCGGAGTCACCATGCAGGCTGACACACATCTGACTGAACCTCCTAGACTCCACAACGGCAACACCGCCCACAGCTGTTATTACTAGGAGGTCAGACCCCAGCTCTTGGCTCTTGTCACTGCAGAGCACTGCTTCCGCCTCTAGGTACTGGACTCAGTCGTTCCACATCTCTGGCCAGAGTCTCCTCCATCAGCCCTCCTGCTCTTTCACTGGACCCAGTAACTGCCCTCACTGGGCCCTCCAAATCACATCACTCACACTCTTCCGGGCTCGCAGGCTAATGCCAGGCCTGACCTCCAGCTCTCAGCCTGGCCCCACGGTCATGCCTGTGCTGCCCTCCACCCCACACAGACTCCCACGCTGCCTGGGCCTTCTGCCGGGCCTGCTTGGCAAATCCCTCCCTGGTTCACACCACTGTCTGTTTTTAGTGCTTCCAGGCTACAGAGCCTGCCAAAAAATATGTCGAACTGTTCTGCAGGCTGACTCCACATTTACGATGTCAGTCTCCACTGCGGCTTCGGCATTGCTCAGCAATCTGTGGCCTCACTAGTTTGGTGACTCACTAGCTTGAATCTCCTGTACTGTCCTTCAGGTTCCTAGGACATCTAGCCCTCACTTTCTGTGATGAGATGACAGATCATTTGGTATGGCTCCTATCATTGATTCTTTTCAGCAGAGCCTGTTTTTGATTCTAGATTCTTCAGAGAACTGTAGGCTTCGAGAGCTGGGAAGGACCCTTAGATACCACTGGATCTATGGTTTGCAATTTATCAAGTGGTATAATGCTTTACTCATATGAAATCTTACATGGAAGCCCAATGTGTGAAAGAAGTAAAAGTGGTCTCCTTCTGTAGTCGCCCCACTGATGGTTCTAGGAGCCCTAGGCCTCTGCTGAGAGCACCTTCCTTTCCCAGGGCACCAGACTGAGATGCAGAGCAGAAGTGCTTTGGCTGATTGGTTAGCACTAGACCTTAGGACTCCCGATGCCAGGTCTCCTTTTCCATTTCCAATTAGTCCCAGGGTAAATTAGCTCCTTCTTCCTGTGTGAATCCAGTTTCTCCAACTCTGTCCTTGAAGTCAACCCCGCCGCCTTCTTAAACAGTTTCTTTCCCCAGAAGCCCTCATTGCCATTCCAGAGCCTTTAGCTCCTCCCTTGCATGGACTTCTTTTTTGACTTAAAGATCACCCCACTCTTTACTCTTATGAAAACAAGTCTCTTCTTTCTATGCTCACTTTTCCTCTCTCCCCCCTAGGCCCCACTTGTGCTGGCTCATTTCCACATCCTCTCCTTTGCTGTGAATCCAGATGCTACAGCCAAGTCTTTAGAGTACAGCTCCAGAGCCCACCCCCTCTGCTCCGTCCATGCAGGGGACTCTGGCCTGAGCCAGCGTCATCTCACACCTCGGTGACTACTCTGAGGCTGCTTTACTGGGACCCTGCTTCCCTCCTGGCCTCACTCCTTCTCATTCTTTTCTTCACATCGAAGTGATCCCTTGAGAATGCAAAACTAACCAAATCAACCAGCTCCACATTCCATGATTTCTCACAGTCCTATGACAAGACCAAGATCATCAAGGGCTCTACTAGGCCCTGCTCCATCTCCAGCCTTGGCTTTCCAGTCTCCACTCGTGCCACACTGGCCAAACTGGCCTTCTCTCCATTCTTCCGCCCAAGGGCCTAGAAATGCACTGTTGCCTCTGATTGGAACATTCTTCCTTATTCTTCACCTCAGTGATGTATGTTCAATCCTTCAGTTCTCAGATGAAGTTTTATTTCTTCACGGGACTGTTCCTAACCTGCCAGTCTAAATCAGGTCCCTCCCTGAGTCATTAACGCCACATTACAGTTACCTTTTCTTCTTAACACTCACCCCAATTTTAATGACTTATTTACTTAGGTATGAGAGTGTTATATCAGATTGGGAGCTCTAGTGAGGGTGTCAATTTGCTCTGCTGCTCTGTACCTCCTTCGCCTAGCTCCAAGCTGGGCGCGCTACTGATTGAGTGTACAAATAGAGAGCTGTATCTTGAAATTGTTCCTCCCACGGTTTCCAAGCAAGTGTTGCTATCAGTTCCCCTAACACCTCTTCATCTGTTTCATTTACTTGTTCTGATTCTTCTGTATGTCCATGTCCCTTCATTCCTCTATGAACAAGCATTGTTCTAGGACCTCAGGAATAGTTTTTATACTGATAACCTCAAATATGTGACTCCATCCCTGCTCGGAGCTGGATCTCGGACTTCCACAGCTTGCTGTGTGATCCCTGCAAGTCCCTCAGGTTGGCCCTGCCTCAGATGGCACTTCAGCATCCTTATCGTGTTCGGTCTCCAAACTTTGATGGCTCCTCCTTCTACATCACCTGTCTTCCCACCTGCTTCCTTCACCCCAAGTCTCACTTTGCAGTTTCTTTCTCTCTGCCTGCCCCCCTCAGGAACCATCTGCATCCTGGTCTCTCTCACTTCATATAAATCCTTACCTGGACTGAGACCTCATCTTACTATACAACTAGCCTCACATTATCTCCTCACCACATACCTACTCTCAGCCCCCAGTCTGTTCTCACACTGTCCCTCCTACCACCAACGCTGGCCATCTCATGCCATCATTGTCTGAAATGGGGTGGGTGGTGGGTGGCAGGTGGGAGATGGGGAAAGACCATAATTTATTAAGTACATATTATAATTCTGGCACTGTGACCAGCTATCTTGTATGCACAGCACAGGTCTATATATGTGCACATTCATAGGAGTAACAGGGACCAATTCTACAGAGCTCCTGGAGCTTGCAGAGTGTGTCCTCAAGGCAATGACAGATATACGAGAGAGACTGCCAGCTTCTCTCCGTGGGGGGCAATCATACTCTTCCAACACAGCCTCCTGCTCTCCTGAAACACACTGTCTAGTGATGTCCTTCCCAGTGCCAGCTCTCTAATCCCTCCTGGTCTGTGACTTGGGCCAGGCGCAAAAGCTAGAGGTACAGGGTCCTCAATCATTTTCTCTCCAACCCTCCTTGGTGTCAGGATCACAGAAAGACCTAGAACTGATGGACTCTGAAGGCCTGCGATCTGTGTGTCCCTAGTGTAACTGACTGGGGCCCACTTTAGAAACTCAATTGCTTGTTTTATATGGTTCCAACAGAAGAGAAGGGAAAAGAGGCTTGGACTTCTGCTTAAAATGTAATTAGCACTGTATTTTAACAACATTTGACAATAACTGCCTCCCGACAATGCTGAGAAACCTGCAGTGCAGACTCCCTGGTGCCACTGTCAGAGTGAGTGATTCTGAAGACCCTGCAAACCCTGGAAACAGAAGTTGCAAGAGCTGGTCCATTCCTAAGTAGTGATTCCCTTCTCCTTTGGCTCGGAGGCGATTCTTAAGGCTGGTGTGCTTATGTTTAGACCCAGCTAACCTTTTAAAAAAGGTTGGGTTTGCCCAGACTGTCGAGTCATTTCGCAGGGGAAGGGTGAAATAAGACATCTTTCTTCTGATGGAGTGACTTAGAAACTCACTTGTTTTGAGACTGGCCCTCCTCAGAGCCTGCTGTTTGCAGTGCCTATCAACATCTGGGTGAGCCTACAGTGTTCATGCCTCCCAAAATGGAACCTGATTTGTCCAGGAGAAGGCCTCATGCTCTAGGTTTATTTTTAGAGGTAGACCATTCCCCTACCCCTTCTTTTTGAGGAGAACATTTCCCAGGACTGACTACTGGTTTCCATTTTCAAGATTGAACTAAGCTAGGTGATTGTGATAATCCATGTGTGGACTGTTCCTCTTCACACCTGGCCCTGTCCAAGGCCAAAGTCAGCTTGCTGAAGCCAGGGCCTGGGAAAGGGAAGTCTTGCACATCTGAGCTGGGGCTTATGTTAGAGGAGTCAGCCACAGTCTGAGCTAAGGATGCGTGAGTTTATTAACTCAAGTCTGCATTTCAGGTATCTGTTTCTGTTCACCGGATAGATAACTTAGAGATGCAGGTAAGAACCAACATATTTATCATCTTGCAGTTTATTTTCTTATCTCTTTGCCTGCCTTCCAGGTCACCTTTATCAAAATGGGAAGGGTGGTTAGCAGGACCCAGGGACCCTATCACAGCTGTCTTTTGTGAAAGGGGATGGGAGGGGCTGGGAAGAAAAAGGCTTCAGAGACACCCTCAACACCCACTGTCCCAACACACACACACTCTGTATTTCTCTGATGTTGTGGAAAGGAGCTCAAGATCCAAGAGTTGGAGCCTCACAATCGAGGAGCAGTCTCAATTTAAGACCCATTACCACTTGCTTAGGGGCTGTGGTCATATGAGTGCCCTCCGCTCCCCCCACAGGTTTCTGTTCTTTGCTGTGCTCCGAACTCCTCCCATCCCAGTGATGAGCCATCCCATTCTGACTTCAGGAGCAGCTCCCCTGCCCGTGCCCCCACAAAAGCCCAGCCCCTGGGCTCGCCGTGCCTACTCACGCCAGCCTGGCCCCACAGTTTTCTCCTTCGATGTCACCACCAGCCACATTCTCAGTGTTGACAGACTCCGTCTCACTTGTGGGCATGCTCACTGCAAGAGTCAAAGGGATGCAGAACAAGGCATAAGAACAGGGAGGAGACAGGGAGAGAAGAGCATTAGTTTGCAGTATGCCCAATCCCAGGAGGAGCGCTGTTGGGAGGAGGGGAGCCAGTAGCACCTGCTGGTAAGGAATAGGGGTGCTGCTGGGAGCAGGCTGAGGCCCTGGCCAGGTGTGGGGTTTCTGTGAGGGAATGACATGCCTGCTGCTCAGCATAGGGTAAGCTATGCTGCCAAGGACACTTTAAACTAGTAGAATGTGGAAGGAAACCTGGTGATAGATCATTTACCTTATAGAAGACATCCTGAGAACACTCACCATTGAACCTTTTGCTACCCTCAACTCTGCCCTAGGAGAGGCTGTGGGAGCTTTACCATTTGCATCCACTACTTGCCATAAAATGGGAAGCTTTCCTGAAAATATTTTATTCCCTATTTGTTCTGCCCACCAATTCTAAGGTGAGGGTCTCAAAATGAGGGTCCAGCTCATTTGTAGAAAGGGCACTTCTACTGCCTGCCTGAACTTTGAGCTAGATTTGGAGGAAGACCCTTTCCTGTGATGCACACTGGGGCCTGGGTCTGTTATGTCCAGGACAGGGCCTGACAGAGAGCTCAGGCAGAATCAGGCCCTGCCATTCAAACTAGCACTGACGACTGTAGAAGGGAAGAATCCTCCAAACCCAGTTCACATTTGGCTTGAAGACAGACTGCAAGAACACAATCTCCCCTTCCAGCGGCCTTGACATGCCCACCTCAGCAGGCTGACTTGGGACATGAACCATCTATTTCTGCTAGCACCAACCCCCCATCCATCTCCAGTCTCTTCCTGAGAGGGCAGGGCCTGCATTTCCATACCAGCAGGAGTTTTTTCCTTGGAGTCCATTTGATGGCTTAGAAGAAGCCATTTCTTTTACTATTGTTTTTTAATTCCAAATAAAAAATTAACTCAAGACAATTCTTTTCTACCCTTTTAACATGCCATATCAATGAGTTTTTGTGCCAACCCTCGTTCGCTAGGGTAGCTATCCCAGCATGGGTCCTGGTTCAATTCTTCTTGCAGAACACAACTCCTCATGTGGAGAGAAATCACTAACCCACGGCAGCCAAAGAATCTGCAGCTAGTGAGGGTATGGCATCAGGTGATGTGGGCCACAGCCCAGGAAAAGACTTCTACTGGATAATGTTGCTGAACATAAATTTTCCTGTTTCTTCTCTTGTGGATGAAGCAGGTGAACAAGATGGGCAGGTGAGAAGCACATTTCAAGAACACTGAAGATACAAAAATAAAGCCCATAACTTACCCTGTGGTTTGACTGGCATATATGAGAGACTTCTCCACCTTAGGACTCATTTTCAACAAAGTTGAGTAACAAGAAATCTAGATGCCATTTTAAAGATGTTTAGAGCTGGATGGGACTTTAGATATTATTTAGCTCTACCTTGACCTCTTCAAATCACAGGATAGGAAGGTGAGGTCTAAGGAAGGGACAGATGCAAAGACACAGTGTTCGGGACTTGGACTGGAGCCGAGTGTCAGGACTCTCTGCACCAGGTTCTGTGCTAGACCATCTCTGTGCTGGCCAACCCCCTTCCCTACAATCTAGGATGGTTGAGGTTCTTAAAGCCAAATCAGGCTGGGGGGGCCTCATCGCAGCATGGTGAATAGCCAAATGGTAGTGTTGAATGTCACAGCTTTGCATCCTCAAGTTTGAGGGAGCTGGTAAGCAAGACCTGACTAGCACCGAAAGCTGGGAAGATAGACTTTCAGAGCTTTCAGAATTCTTTACTCCATGCCCATCAATGAAGAAGTAATATAAAAGAAGAACCTTCAGTCTTCACTCCCTCTATCTCCAGCCATTTCTGACCGAAGACTCCTTTAACTCTTCAGCCATCATTATTTAAAGAGCTGAGCTGCGCACAAAAATCTATCTCACTTTGTGACACTTTGCTCCCAGAAAGCCCCTTAGCTATGGAGTAATGTGATGGTGGTGGTGCTAGGTGTGGAAAGACAACCAAATTAGGAGGAGGCAGGCCTGAGCATTAGGAAGGACCATATAACCTCCTAAATCAAGGCACTGCCTGTACCAGTACCAAGCTGGCATTTACAGTACCTTAATCATGGCTGGCACTATCGGAAGGAAAAATTCCATCGTGGAATAGCTGTTGATTATCACATCTGCTGACTTTATAGATACAAAGAAATGACAAGGCAGTGGCTGTGAGTGAGACACATTGACATCCCCTCACACACACACACACACACACAACCACTGCACCACAAGCCATCAAGAAAAATGCCCTCCCATCCAGCCTGGTATATAGCAACACACATTTATTTTACATACACAGCACAGAAGAACATTACCATGGGTTTCTGTGGAGTGACTAAACCAAGCAAACTTCCCTTTCTTCTGATCAAGCAAGCCTGCTGGAGCTCCTCCTTTCACAGACAAGATGGTCATTTTCAAGAACCAGGAACAAGACATCAACAGAGAGCATGCAGTCAGCCACGGGCAAAAGAAAGAAACAAAGAACTCAGCTTTCACATAGAACATCCATTTTCATCTCCAAAAATAAACTAAACAATTGTAAAAAGCAATACACCAAAACAAGTAAGAAAACATAATAAAATAGAACCAAAACCCCAAATCACATGAACTAATGATGTGAAACAAATGATGGACACCAGGGAGAAGGAGTTACTCCAGCAGAGGCTTCACTCTACACTGGTCTATCTAGTTAGTGGCTTTGAGAGAGGGCTTCCTAGGAGGGACCACCCCACACCCCTGTGGCCTCCTTTGGGAGATGCCCTTTTGGAGGCTCCAGTGGGGTAACTGCTAAAATCAAACTGGTCACCCCCTCTGCCCCTATCCAGTAAGCAGGTGACTAGACTTCTTCCCCACCTGCAGTGGATTCACTTACAGGTGGAAAACAACTGTGGGTCTACTCGGCCCTTTGTCTAATTCAATCATTCAATTCCATTCAGTAAAGAACTACCAGGTGCCTCAGGCATGATCATATCACCGACATATATGCATCCATTTTTAAAAGGTTTAAAGAGGCAAACAAATTGCTCAATAGCTTGTCAATGGGTGGTCTTTTGAGGAGGTTTGTATATAAGAAAAAATTCTGTAGGCTTCTCTCGGGCCTGGGCTGTAGCTGAAGAGGGGGTGCTAGTGGGAGTGTAAAAACACTGTTGCAAGTGTAACAGGGGGCGTTCAGTATTCTGCCATGGACTTTGAGTTCTGGATATTAAACGTTTTAGCTAATTCCTGAGTGAGAGAATTTTCCCACTCCCTTTGATAGAACTGTGCCTCCGGCAGGCCCTGTGGAGGGTGCTGGGTGAGTGGGGGTCAGGCACAGTCATGGCTGGAGAGTGAGGTGGGAAATCTACCGCTCATGAATGGAAGCATGTGCCCTGATCAGGAATGGGTAGTAGTGTCCCCCTTAGTTCCAGCAAAGGGCATAAAGGAAAGGTCAATCCAAGCTTTAGATGCTTCTTTATCTCATCCTCTCCCCCCAGAACTTGGCTAATGTCCAGTGAACATCCTTGAATGCTACTTGTTAGTGAAAATACTGAAGGCTGGCTTGTGAAAGAAAGGAGTCAGGTTTATTTTTAACCTGTGTAAAGGGCTATTTCCCAAACACACACCTTAAAAGACAAAACTTGGAATAAGCATCAACTTCACAATGAGGAGCATTCTTTTTTTTCTCACTTCTGAAAAATCCTATTTGAAAAAAACACTGAGAGCTAGGAACTGAAATGAATGTCTTGGCTCAAATTTGCCTTCTGGAAAAGAAGATATGTCTCAGTTTAGAATGATAACAGCCACTCAAGTGAACATCTCATGAGGAGCCTTCTATTCAGAGGGATGAACAACAGTCCGCCAGTCACCAAGTTTCTGTTCACACAGTTGTCTGGGTGGGGTGAAGGATGGGAACCCTGACCAATGATGAAAAGCCAGGGACTTGTGACCTGCTATACAGAAGTGTTATCCAGCTTTTGGCTTTTACATTGATATTTTGCCATCTTGTTCAACTTCAGAAATAACTGTAGGATAACTTTAAAAACAATTGAAAGAGCTTGATAAAACCATTGAATCTGACCAGGGCTTGTCTTTCCTGCAGGCAAAGTTGGCAACCGCCTGCGGGGAGTGTGATTTGCAGAGCATCTAAATCATCTCCCCTGATGGCAGACAGCAGTCCCCACTAGATCTGCTCTTTTGGGTGAAGTTATATGAAGATTCCATGCTGAAATGAAGAAGCAAATAAGATGAGTAAAGATGCAGTTATGTTCCTGTTACTAAGGGATCAGACAGCAGGATCACAGCTGATTCTTTAAGGGACTTGCTGCCCTAGAGAGATGAACTTGGGTTCCTTCTTGAAAACTGGGTGCCCAAACAGTTGAAAGTTGAGAATTATAAATGCTGGATACTAAGTCTGGGGACGAGATGGACAGCCTGGCTCCCCCTTGGGACACTTGGATGTTGAACTGGATATAAATCAAGACAGAAAAATGGCAAAGAACCTAGGTGCCCAGAGGTACCTCTCCTTTACAGACAGCCCCCCGTCTAGACGCTCTGATAAGGGAAGCTTGATATCTGCTCATCTGCAGAAAATGTGGTAATAGCACACCCTCTGTAGAATGAAATGTGCCTCATTGAATGGATTTAGGAAGAGTGAGGAGAAAGGCCACTGGAGACAAAGCTGGTTTTCCGACTTTCTAACTTCTTTGTTACTAGGTACTGTGGGTCAAATCTGGGTCTCAGGGCTCTCTTGTCCCTTGGCTTCTACTGAGAAGATTCAAAAAGAAAATGAGACTCTAATGAAATAGTAATTAACAGCTGCCATTGCAGGGGGTGAATAACATAATTACCTATTTAGTAACATCACCAATGGCTACAATGAATTGTCTAGACTTCATCTTGCCAACAACTGATTACATCTTGAATTAGTGTCATCTTCCGTCCAAACATCCACTCTTGGTGGCAACTCTTGCTTGCAATGGCACTTACAAGGACAATTTCTGTGTCTTAGTGGAGATGCACAGTTCTTTGCTCTCAGTAACCAATGCCTCCCCTGACCTACTTGGAGAACAGTTGTGCAGATACTGGGGGGATTCTAATAAGCCACAGCTGACACAAGATAATCTCCTGAAACTGGAACTCACAAGAATTGTACTGGGAGAGGAGCACTAGATCTAAGGTGCTGTGAAGATGGATGTTCCCTGGTATGTCTGGGTTTGCAAACCCTCCAAGGGTTTATTCTCTCAAATTTAGGAACCCTCTATTAAATGCCAGGAAATGCTTGGAATACATGGCTACACAGATCAGCTGGCAAGCCCTTCTGCAGCTGTGGGAAACAGAGAAAGGACAGGCTCACAGCACACAACCCTCTATGAAAATAGTGATTATCTCCAGTCAGGTTCTCATGCTGCTTAAAACAAATCTCCACATGGTCTGCTCCAGGCTGTTCCAGTGGGTTAATACTCATGTTTTCTGTAACATGAAATCAGATCTCATTTAGACAACATGATGTAAACATGATACAACATGTGTGCCCAAAGATGGCCAAACTCACATGAATGAAAAATGACTTTGGAAGGGGCCAAGGTTTGCAGCTTCAGTATTGACAGAGACAAAGGAAGTCACTAAGGTTACTTAACAATCAATCTGCAATGGAAACTGGAGGCAAAATCTTCTTAGGTACTTTGCCCTTTACTCTCTTTTTCCTCCTCCTCTCCTTCCCTCCCTCTCATCCTTCCCATCCCTGAGGCTGAAGCAGACATGTGGAGAAGCATCCACTCATAAAATATCTGGCCTTGTTTCTTGAGGCCTTCTGTCTCAGATCTTTTTATGCAGCGTAATTGACTGAGTGACGCTAGAGCAAAGCTCCATTGAGGGAATGAGGAATGAACTTGAGGAGAGTTGGAGGAAATGTGCCGAGTTCTGAAATCTTGGGTCATGCAAAACAGCTTTGACTTTGTTTGGGGATGGGGCTTTGCAGTGCCCTGTTTGACTGGCAGCAAAGATGACTGGCTTCTCTTGAGATTTCTCCAGTCTTCATTCTGAAACTTAGCTGGTAGCCTCATTAGCCAAGGGCAGAGGACTCATCAACTGCTGTCAATCTTTTGTCTCCTCTTATTGGGAGAGAGTTGGCGCACCAGGGCCAGACATCCCGGGCAGTAGATGAAGGCATTTTCCACGCATCCTGAACTTCTCCAGTGGTGTGGAGTGCGACGTGGAGCTGAGGGTTGAATCCTGGGTGAGCAAGTCTGCTGGGACCCACTGCCCAGGCATCTGAGCACTCCTACGTGGGACTGAAGCACTTATTTCGGCATTTACTGCCAGACACTCTCTTTGTTATATTTTTTTCCAGTACAGTAAGTTTTCATTTTTTTCAAAGTACTAATCAGAGATACGGCTGACAAGCAAGAAGGTTCCTAATTTCCTGCCATACTAATTTGGAATCTAAAATTCCCTGCAATTTGGATCCATCCCACCTGTGATGGTGAAAGGTGTCCCCTCAGAGGTTCATATGGTGAAGTCCTAACTCCTATACCTCAGAGCTGTATTTGGAGCTAGTGTCTTTAAAGAGGTAATTAAATTAACATGAGGTCATGAGGTTGGGCTCTATTCAGTGTGACCAGTGTCCTAAGCAGAGGAAAAAAACTGGACACAGCCACTGACAGAGGAAAGACAATGTGAAGACACAGGGAGAAGACAGCAGTCTATAAGCTGTGGAGACAGACCCGGGGCACCCCCTCCCCTCAAGGCCCTCAGAAGGAACCAACCCTGCTGACACCTTGATCTTGGACTTTCTGTTGTCAGGGCAGCTCTGCCTGACTAAAGCACTATCAATTCATCCTCATTTCCCCTTACTGCCAGCAGAAACTCTCCACCCAAGTCAGGCTGCCCTGCTCACTGCCCCTTGAATGTGCTGTCTTTATTCCAACCTGCGGGCTTTTACATCTATGATGTCCTATCCCACATCCTCTCCTGGAGTGCCCGTCTACCTTCCTGCCCTATTCCAGGGTCCAGGGAACTACAGCCCTTGGGCCAAATCCAGACTGCCCCGTGTTCCATAAATACCAAGTCCCACTGGAACACAGCATGCCACTTGCCTATGTGTGACCTGTGGCTGCTTTTATATGACAACAGAGTTGACTAGTTGCAGAGGAGGCTCTATGTGGCTCACAAAGCCTAAAATGTTTACTAACTGGTCCTTTAGTAAAAGAGGGTGCTCACTCCTGAACTCTTGAAAGTTTGCCCACTCCTGGAGGCCCAGCCCTGGTCTGTGGAGGCTTTCAGGCCCCCCACTGCCCTGAGTGCCCTCTTCTGAGCTCTGGGAGCACTGGGACCAGTGAGAAGTAGAAAGAAAATCCCAAATTCAAGTTTTAGGGCCACCCTCTCCTGGCTGTGTCACTCTGGGGAAGTTATTTAACCTTTCTGAGGTTGGCTTCCTATCTGTAAAAAAAAAAGTAATGATACTCTTTATTTCAAGAGGTTCTGGTAAGAATTAAGTGAAATATTTATAAAATAAGTTTGTAAATTGTAAGTGCTATAAGTATTTGCTAATATTACCAACTAATTTTCTTATAGTTTGCTGAATAAGTATTAGATTTATGTCCCTAACTAAATCTTCACTTTCTCAGGGCCAGAGACTTTATATTAGAATTTGCTGGACTCCCTTTCAGATCCTTGTGGTACTTGCCATGTAACTGTAACAACAATACTTTATATCTTCATGGAATTTTGAAGGAACTCTCGTGTGCTAGACATCATGAGGCTTTGTCCTTCAGACACACTCTCCACCCCTCCCCGTCATGCCCTGTATCCAGCAGGCTGAGTGTAAACTTCATCAGTGAGTGCTCCTGCGAGGGCTTCCTTCTGCATTGGTCAATGGGAAGCACCAGCAGCATGTCTGTGAGGCCCAAGGTGCTTGTGTGCAGGTTGGTGCAGACTGGCTGTCTTGTTGCCAAGAGCCACAGGTCTGTCATGTGACAGGTCACCCTCCTGTCATGACCACACTTTCTCACTTCTGGAAACTGCTCCCTTACATTGTCCCTTCAGGCCTGTGGTGATGACAGCTCCCTCTGGGTGCTGCTCTCAGGGTCCTGCACTATCCCTTACAGACTTCCTTAAACCTTGCCTGCGTCTTCACTAGCTTCTCCTTAAATCACCCAGTTTACACGTCAACCTGTGTGGGCAAGGTAGACAGGTGAAGGGTAGTCCCCCCAAATTGAAGGTGACAGCTAGTAATGGCAGAGAATGACTGCCCTTGAGTCCAGGGCCTCCCTGGCTACAGCAGAATAACTTTGCTTAAATACATATTTGCAGGTTGAGTTATTGGTAAGCACTAGTGATGCGGGGTATTATCCTGGGATTGCTTTAGCCCCATGGCAGAACAGAATTGAATATTCTGGTTACTGCCCTAGGAGGCTCACTTGGGGGAACTGTGCTACAGTTCATCAAAATGTTTTTAAAAGATTTTATTTATGTATTTTTGGAGAGAGGAAGGGAGGGAGGAAGAGAGGAAGAGAAACATCGATGTACAATAGATACATCGATAGCTTGCCTCTCACACGCCCCCAACTGGGAACCTGGCCTGCAACCCAGGCATATGACCTGCCTGGGACTCAAACTGGGGACCTTTTGGTTCAGGCCAGCACTCAATCCACCGAGCCATACCACCCAGGGCAGTTCATCAAATTTAATTTTCTCTTGCAGAAAAAATAACTTGGGAAGTTATTCCTTACTACTTTTCTACAGTTTGATACACAGCACATGACTACATGTAGTCTCAAGTAGATGGGTGAAGGAGCTGTTTGTTTATTTTTATCCAGCTCACAGTCTTAGGATTCTCCCTAGTACTGGAAGGCTGGAAAATTCCAGGTAGTCCTTTCCTTGGCCTTGCCAATAAATAGTTTCAGACCCTTGACAAGTCACATGATGATTTGGGGATCTTGTTTTTCTCATCTCATATATAAATAAATTGAATGAGATGATGAATTATACATCACTTATAGGGGAAAGAAAGAGAGGGAGCAGGAGGAGAAAAGCGAATTGCAGGGGGGAAAAAGGAAAGAGATGGTAAGAGAAAAAGCAAAATGGTCCTCATCCCAGGTAGCATGTCTGGGTTGAAAGGTCACAGAGAAAGGTGTCACCAGCCTCCAAAGCTGTCTCAACAACTTCCTGCCCACCAAGGCCCAGCATGACTTCCTCCACAGCAGCAATTAAAACCTAGTTGATTCTAAGGCATCAGAAAGTAAATATAAAAGAGGATTAAATATTAAGAAGCCAAACAAAGTGGCCTTATTAAAAAAGAACAATATAACCATGATGTGCCATGATCATCATTATTATTACTGCTATAAACTTGGAGGAGGCATAAATGCCTGTCCTTGATCCGAAGCTTTAATCCAAAGAAGAAAACCAGGGTCCATTGTGCTCTCAGCAGGCCATAACACCCAGCAGCCCCAAGTAGAAAATTTCTCTCTTCAGTTGTAGTACCATTCAGTGGGGCGACCTTAGTTATACCGCATCGAGGGGACGTGGGTTTTGGCACAAGGAGGCAGGGTAAGGAAGTTCAGCTGCATCAAGTAAACACATGGCCCTTTCCCTTACCTTTCCTGCCCCCTCCTCACCTTCATTACGGGTGGCAGGGCAGCGTGGAACTTTCTCAGGCCCTTGATCTGATCACACAGGAGGGGTTGACACTCCCAAGGAAAAACAGCTCACTGCAACCACTGGGGATGCAATGGGGATCTTCTAGACATGGATGACGAGGCCCTTTCTTTGTCAAATTCCTATGGAAATCCAATTCTTTTAGGCATGAAACAACTTTTAGGTTGGAGAGAGGACATTATTCTCATTCCCAAGGCCAGGTTTAGCAGTAGATGGTCACCACGTGGTATGACATGAAAGGAACAGGGAATTCCTTCATTTTAGGGCCTGGTCCCCTCGGAGTGCAAGTAGCAGTCGTTTCTATCTTAATAACAACAACAGCTCAGTGTTTTGATCACTTGCTCCATGTCAACTCTTTTTCCATGCATTTTACATATATTAACTGATTCAAGCCTCAAAACAACCTGGTGAAGGGGCATCTGTCCTCACTATACGTTCCCAATTTATATGTCAGGAAACAAAGGCTTAGAGAATTAAGTTATTTATTCAAAGTGAACAACTACTGAGGTCAAGCATTTGAATGGCAGTAGATGTTAAGCCAAGTCAGCCCTCTCAGCTACTAAATATAATGGATGAATTTATAAAACCCTGTCCTAATCATGAGAGAGGACTAGAGAGTCCTGTGGATGGGCTTATACCACTAGGTGGAGAAGAGGGACAGAAAGTGCAGATGGAGGTGCGGAGAGAAGCCACTCATTTTATGATCCCATCCAGGACTTGCCTCCCAGTGCTTCTGGGTGAGGAGGGGGAGACAGGAAGCAGAGCAGTGTGGTTAGGAACATGGACTCTGGAGCCAGGTGGCCTGGATTTGAATCCTGGCTCTGCCACTTTAGAGCTATGTGACCTTGGATATGCTACTTCACTTGTCTGTGGCTCAGTTTCCCCACTGTAAAATAGGTTTCAATCATGCCTGAATTACAGGTCTAGATGCAGAAGGGCAGCCCTTCATTTTATAGGTGAGAATGTTAACATCTAGAGGGGGTCAGTGACTTGCCCACAGTCACACAACTAGTTAGTGGTAGAGTTCCAGGCCTCTTTCCACCATCCAGTGATCCCTCCTTTTTTTTGCTTGTCACTTACTTGCATCATGGAGAAGCTGAAAGCCCACCCTTGGTCATCATGACTGAGCATAGGCCCAGGGCTCCCTCCCTGGTCTGGAACTCAAAAGTTCCCCTGTGGGTGACTTATACCTTGTTCTTTGCTGTTGACAATAGCTACGTAGAACTCACAATCCACTCTTTTTTCTTTGGGCTCTATCTTCCACTTCACTGCTTTCTGCTGCTCAAGAAAATTTTGACCCAGGTCACATTTTCTACAAAGAGGTCCTGCAGGGCCCAGCACAATCTCTAAGGAGGTGGAAACCCACAGAGGGGGAGCTATCTGGAGCAAGGAGCAAGCAGTACTTTCTTTGGCAGTGTCTTAGTCTTGCCTTCCCTTTCACCTTTGCAAGTCAATTGCTGCCTTAAATTTCTAGGCTGCTTCCATTAGTGGTGTTTATGTGAAGTGAGTCACTTTAGCTTCCACCCCATGATGCCTCTTTAGCTCCATAATTTCATGAATGAGTTAATGGGAAGCTGTCAGAATACCAATCAGCTTGCCCCCTTCTGCGACAAGTCATTTGCTTTAATCTCCCGACTCTGCCTTCTGGATGCTTGCAGTTATTCTTTCCCTCCTTTTTGCCTGGTTGCAAGGCCAAGGACGCAGTCCACCTGGTCTACCTTGCTGACTTAACTGCCCACATCTTTCACTGAGAGGTCCTTTAGCAGTATGGCAGGCAGCGTTCCCCACCTTAGCATGTCAGACCTTATTAGGACAGACAGTCAAAGCTCAGAACTGTGGTCAAAGAAGGGCAGTGGCCGGAGGCAGATTTCTGGGACGGCAGAGGGCTGGTTGTAAGTCACGGTCTGCAAAGAAACTGGAAAGGTTTAATTCAGATACAGTAGGTTGGCGGACCTCATCACCATCTTATCTTTTCACATGGGAAAAGAGGATAGTTCTGCAAGGAATAGGCATCAAAGAATGAGAATTTTGCCCTAATGCAAGAAACATTTCCAAAATGGTCTGGTTGCCTTGAGAGACTAGGAGTGGCTCATTATTGGAAGTTTGAAGCATTTGCTTGGGGTCTGCAAGGAGACTCTAGGATTTCTTTACCTTAGAAAAAACAGAATGAGATTTCTAAGCAAGGATACTCTGCTTGATGAAACACCAGGGTGTTGATCGCTTGTGAGGGGGCAGGGACTGGGCCCAGGAAGAGGGGCTCTTGATGCTCTTACTGAATTCTCTCATCTGATGGACAAGTCTCCCCTCAGCTCCATCTCTTCATATCACATCATTGCCACTCACTACTCTTGGCCTCCAGAATATGCCATGCTTGGTCAGTGTGGTTTGATCCCGTTTTGTGGAGGGTCTGACACATGCATGGTGCTGACCAGGTCCTGTGCACCTAGATCTGGTCTTTGCCTGGCTGGGACCTCCCTGGACTCCTCCACATACACAAGACCCCTTTACCCTCCAAGGCCTACTGCCTTCATGAAGACTCTTAAACAACAGAGCCTTCTTCTTCCAGAAACATGTGCCATTTGTGCCATGGGAGTAGAACTCTGGTACACAGACAGTTTTTTTTTTTCCCCTGCTCATTAGACAAGGGGATAGCACTGTGTAGTGTTAGCATGCTCCTGAAATGATCCAATTTCATCCTCACAACTACCTGGAGAGACAGCCAGGGAAGGTGTCTTCATTCCTGATTTGTAGAGGAGGAAACCGAGGCTTCAAGTGAGCAAGAGGAAGCAAGGAAGCAAGTCTCTGTCTTCTGACCCCTGTTGCTTCCCCAGCCACATGTTGCTCAGGTACCGGTGAAAGAGTCAATACTCTCCTCAGCTCACCTCACCAGTGTCACCTGCCCTTCCCTGCTCTACTCTCTTGTCCTTGTATTTCCACAAAAATCTCAGAAAACATGTCACCTTCTCCGGCACCAAGCTGCCAGCCAGATGGAAAGTGCTACGGGGCTGGGAACAGGACTTGTGACTTCTGCTGGAAGTATGGGAGGCATGCCACAAACACTGGTGGGCACTTGAGCACACACTCCTCGTTCAGCTTTCTTCTACTTCTTCACCCTCAGAGATGGGAGGGACTGAGCATGTCTGGGATGTGGCCAGGGTCAGCAGAGTTTCATTCATTCCTGTTTCACCAGAGCCGGCACTGGAATGTACCACTCATGGTTCTTTCCTTCCTCTTGTGGTTTTTAGGGGAAGGGCCAACATGTGACCACTGGTAGGCAGTGGCTGCTCATCTCCACAGCAGCTGGAGTGACTCTGAACCAGGCACCAGGAGAAACCAACCCCAAACAAAATGTGCAAGAACAGATAGATTTTAATGCTGGACAATGCCACTTTTATTATCCTGCTGAGTAGCCTCTCCCTCCAGATTCTTCCACTATAGACTAACTCTGAATCAAAGGTATTAATCAGGCTTCATACCTCCTTTCTCTTTTCCTTAATCTTAGAACTCTTCTGTAATTTTGTAGGAGAGGTGGGCTTGTAGAAGAGGCTGACTGTTCTCTCTTTAGAAGACAGAAAAGGTTTCTAAAACATATAGAACAGAGACCACAGTCTTCAACAAGCAAAAAGCTTGGAGGCACTGGAAGGAAGTGAAAATAACTATTGTTCCAGAAATTAACTCTGAATGGGAGGCCAGACCGTTGGTTCACCTGGGCATCCTGGTGGGTGTAGGCTGCCTCTATCTTGTTACTGCTGCCCTCTGATGCCCAGAGTCTATGAGGGTTCCTGCTTCAGGCTCCATGGCCCAGGGAACCCCAAAGGAAGGAAAGGGTACAGGGGTTGTGGTTTTTAGATGGAGTCATGGTCTTAGGGGGTGGGATACAGTATAAGCTTTTCCTGTCAGGAAGGGGAGTATTGGCTGTGTGTGGCTTATGTGATGAGCAGGTGTTACCGGGTCTGTACAGCAGGGGTGGGGGGGACCTGGGGAAGATTCAAACAACTCTATCACTTTTGCAGCTTGAAGTGCAGAAGTGATCCTTGCCTAAGGTTAGCTAAAAAGGTGGGAAGACAGGGTATTTGCCTAATTTGGGGAACACAGCAAGGAACAGTGGTCTTTTTCTAATTCCAATATACTGTGGGAAAGTGGGCCTCCTTGCAAATGGGAGGGACCAAGCACTGAGGTCATCAGCACTGGAGAGGAAAAAGGGGCTGCATCAGCAGGGTGTGGGAAGAAGAGACAAGGCAGAGAAGTGTCTTGGAAATGGTACCTGCCAGCCAGGAGCCCTGAGTGGTACAGTGCTGCTGAGCATTGACCCAGTGTTTCCTAAGGAAACATGTAACAGCTCAGCACGTCCATCCTGTGTTATTGGGGGGACCAATGAGAAGAGGTGTGCAGTGATGTCAAAAGCACACCCCTAATGGGAATGTAAGACAGAGGGAGAGCAAAGACAGAAAAATAATTAACAGGAGTCATTAGCTAAGTGAGGATAATTAGCAGTGCCACTGGGAGGTCACAGCTGAACCCATGATGCCCTGGACCAGTGTGTGGAAGTTAAACAGCCCCAGGTGTCAGCTCAGGAGAAGGAAGACTTTTCTAAGAATTGGACTTGCACAAAAATGGAAGGGGTTTCTCGTGGCCTGGTGAGTTCCTACCACAGAGTGTTCCAGAAGGGGAAGGGGGACACTGTAGAAGGGGGTCAAGCATAGATGGGAACCTGAGGTGAGGAGGACAGAGCATCTGGGACACTTCACAGCGCTCAGATTCTACCATTCAATACTTTCAAGGCAAAGATAAAGTGGGTACTGGCTCTGAGAAAAGAGCAGAAGGTGTGGGCCAGGAAGAGGCTGTGGATGCTGGAGAGAGGTTGTCCAATGTTCTTACGCAGAGGACGTTTTCTCTCCTGTAGCCACCTGCTGCCTGGCCAAGAGGGAGAGAGCCAGTGTCTGCAAAACGATGGCATTCTCTCCCCGTCCCAGCCACCCATCACTTCTGGAATGCAGAACCCAAAGAAAAAAACAGTGCCAGAGGGAGTTCCCAGGGATCAGAACGCTCAAGAATTTACAGGAAACCAGAGATCATTGATCATTTTTACATTATTAGGAAATGAGGCCCAGAGAAGGAAAGATCTGTTTAAGGTCACAGAGTATTAGACCTGAAAGTAGACACCAGATCTTCTGACTTCCTTCCCAGGGTCTTCTTCCCCCTTCCCACCCACATCTCACCTTCCTAGCCCAAGGTATTTTAGGGCTCCTTAGTCTTTGTGCTCACCTTTTTGCTGCCTTTACAGTTAGCTAGCCCAGAGCGTGAGTCCTGGCTCAGCCTCGTACTGGCTGTCTGGCCTTGGGCAAACTGTTTGAACCTCATCTTTCTCATCTGAATAAATGAAGCTAATAACACCAATCTTGGAGGTTTAAGTGAAAATTCAAGATAATACGAGTCAGAGGAGGTGTTTAATAAGTGGCAGTGGAAGCTGTCATCTATAATATTCAAGAATAACAGTCTATGTGTAGAAAGCCTGGACACTGTATATATTTATTGGGAAATGAAAAAGCAAAACACAGATGAAAGAAAAGACCTTCAGGATCACTTGTTTTTCATCTAAAAGGTCACTTGGAGCCTAAACATTTATCAGTGTTGATATAGGGTTCCCAAGGCTGATATGGCCGAAGTTAACCATGTTGTTTTGGGGGCCATCAACATCCCAGATGTCTCCATCACTGTGAACAGTTCTTTCATGAAATATTCATGAAGCTACCATTGTGTGCTCCCAGTAACTTACTGTGACTTGGTCCCTGCTAAGCAACTGGTGAGAATATCATCTGCAAAAATCTTTAACTATGATTAATCGGGAAGAAATATTTAAGCTCAATGGGAAAAAAGATCATCAGCCTCCCTTTTGTGCCACTTTAAAAGGGACCCACCGGAGCTTGTGCTCTGCTCCCATAACCTCTCTCTGCCAGGTCAGAAAAGGTTATGAGACCACAGCCGGGGCACCATGGCAGCTTATCCAGCCTAACTCTGGATGCTTCACTTGGGTCCAGACGAGAGCACATGGCTCACAGGCCCCTCCACGATGGATGGTCACTGCTGCCCATTTCTGTAGCTTATTGGGAAAGACGTTTTGCTTCTGTGAACCAGTGACACTAATAACAGAGTGATATGGGGCCTTGGTTCCACTCTGGTGTAAATAGATTTTAGTCTAAACATATTTTTTAATATGCAACAATTGGGTTAGCCTAATGACAAATGTCATCCCCTGTCATCACCAGAGCAACATGCCATTTCCATTAGGAGTAATGTTTCCTGGCTAGAGTAAGGCATGGGAAACAATATTTGGTCATCAACAATCCCCTTCAGTTTCAATGATCTGATTAAACTTAGCAACGGAAAGAGGAATTTACAAATTAGATGCTGTTCTCTATTTATTACCAAAATGGCTGCTTTCCACTACATCCAGGAGACCCAGTTGAGATCTCATTAAGTCCCAGCTTGTGATAACATTTACTCCATAAATCTCCATTTCAGCCAGTGAATGAAATGAGCATTATGCCAAAGACCACATAATGGATGAAATCAAACCTCTGCCCCCTTAGAAGGCAGTTGACCTTTTCAAGCCTTAAATGTATTCAGCTTTCTGGTCCTAAGGAAGCAGCTAGGAATTTATCCCTGGTACTCTATTAACCATTTCCTCACTGTCATTCTTAGCTGGCTAGCTGGCCTCACTGAAAGAGAAGTAAAACAAAATACTTCTGACATTGTTCTGGGTGTAATTGAAGAAGAAAGGGGAGAAGAGGTGAGTGCGTGAAATAAAACATCAAAACAGCATGAAGTATTCATGTCGTCTCCTATGAGTGAGAAACAGAAGATAAAGAATTAATTTGTGTGTCTGATTTGTTACAGAGCCTCTGCACGGCCAGGTCTGGCCCCATCTGACTTGAGACCAGACACGGCGACACGGCAGGCCCCAGTCATCTGTTCTCAGTGGCAGGACTCCAAAGACTTCGAGGACAAGACCCTGATTCTCTCCCAGCTCCCCTTGCGGTACGTGTGAGCACCTTCCGTGCTTTGTCCTGAGACAGTGTGGAAGCCTGCATGCATCTCGAAGAGACGGTGAATCTGTAAGAACTGAATGGGGCAGATCTGCCCTTTTCTGTCTTTAAAAAACACACCGTTGACAGGTCCTGTAGAGGCCCCAGGAGCACTGATAGGGAGAAGGCAGGACAGGGGATGTGTGTTCTGCCCAGAGGTCAGGAAAGAGACTCTGCGACCTGGGAATCCTTTTGTTCCCCAGGATTTTAGGATGCTGTGATTCTTCTGATTGTGATGGAGCCACCCACTTGGCTACACAAGGCATCCAGGGCCTTGCAGAGGGATAAGTCCATCATTGCAATGGACTGAACATATTGTCCCCAAATTCCCATGTTAAAACCCTAATCCTAATATGACAGTATCTGTAGGTGGGGCCTTTGGGAGGTCATTAAGTTATGAGGATACAGCCCTTAGAAATGGGATTAATGCCTTATAGGAAGGGCCCAGAGAGCTAGCTAGCACTCCTGCCACTGTGTGAGGACACAGCAAGAAGATGGCCCTCTGTCAACCAGGAAGATGGTTCTCACCCAGACCATGCTGCTTCTTGGACTCCTAGCCTCCAGCACTGTGAGAGACGAAGGCCCATTATTTAAGCCACAATGTCTGTGGTAATTTGTTATGAAAGCCTAGACTAAGGCATGACTAAAACATAAATGTACCAACCTCCCCTGTTCAGCTTCCCCTCTTCTCTCTGCCTTCAGCACAGCCTAACATTGGCATTTCCCTTCTGTTTTTAAGAATTCCAGCCATCTCCCCAGGGAAGCACCCTTCTGCTGAGCAGCTCCCTCTAGGAAACTCTGTTGTGCCCGACCAGGCTTCAGTCCTGCCTCTCTAACCACGAGGCTTAGTCACAAAGTGAACTGAATGAACAGTCCGGAACTTGGGGCAGGTACAAGGACTTTTAAGAGGCGGGAATCATTCCAATACATGGGAACATAAACCTCCTCTGGAACACCATGGCTATCACCAGAGGCCTGTGTATTTCTGTCTGCTCAAGGAATCCTAAAGGGTAGAGCCATCAAAGACCCATATTTGGGGTTGTTACTCAACTTTTTTTTCATAAGCCACATAAGACAGGAATTAAATGAGGCAGAGTTATTTGGAGTTCTACACATGGTGCCTTTCAGGGTGAGGGGACTGCTTGTTGGTGTATTTATGGCCACGGACAGAAAACAGGACTTTGGACAGCAAAGGACAAAGGGCATGACAGGGCTCCCTCTGTTAAGCAGACAGGACAGACCAGCTCTCAAGAGGGTCCCTCAGGAGGACAGGAGGGTGAGTCTGGGGAGGCAGGAGCTGCTTATCCCAAAGATTTCCAGCTCTGCCGGCCCTGGGACTTGGTCCTCCTGAGAGCAAGTGACCAGGAAGGCCACCTTTCTGATCCATCTCCTCCAGTGACTCTCATTTCAGGCCCACCATCTTCTGAAATGACTCGTCTCCCTGCTTCCAGCTTCTCCTTCCCTCCAACCAACTGTCCACAATCAGGGACACAGTGACCTTGTGACACTGACCTTGTACCTCCACTTCAATCTCTCTGGTGGCTCCTTCTTATCCAAAGGATCAAGTCCACATCTGAGGCCCTTTGAGACAAGGCCTCCGGCTTCCTTTCTGGCTTGATCTTTGCATTCTCCCTGGTGTTTCCTAAACTAAATCTTTTCTTTCCTTCTCTCCCCTCCTCCTTCCTGCTCCCCCCCCTACTGTTATTTGCTTCTACACGTGACATATGCAGCTCCCTCAGTTTACAATGTCCCCTCTCATCCTTTTGGTTTGTAAACTGCTACTGATCTGCAGGCAGCAGAGACACTGCTGTGCATCCACCCAACTCAATTGTTTTGCCCCCTGGGCACTCAGTGGGATTATGTTTCCCAGCCCTGTGGAAGCTAGGTGGGGCTAATAACTGTGTTCTGACCAAGGAATATGGATGGGAGTGATACACGCGGAGGCCTGGCCTCCAACTCCCCACCCCCCACACATCCCTCCTCGTTCCCTCTCCCTTTCCTCTTCTGCTGGCCAGGTGCAGGGGTCCTCAGAGACCTCTGTGGCCCAGGAGGTGATATAGCCACTGGAGGGAAGGACCCCTGGTTCCTGAAGACTGTGGAGGTGAACTTCCCCTCCTACCAACACCGAGCCCACAGTGAACCATGGAGCAGAAACAACCTTTACTATAACAAGTGACCAAGACTTGACCTGGGTGGGAACTGCTTATTATAATTGGCCTGCCCTGACTGCTAAGGACCTCCTCAAGAATCATTCTCTGGGTGAGAAGCCCCTTCCATCTTCTTCCAAACTCTGTTTTGTCTCCTCTGTATTTCTCCAGCACTTGTTCACACCTTCAGTTCATTGTTGTAGCCTGTTTATTTGTGCATCTGTCTCCTTAACTAGGCTGTAAGTCCCCTTAGGACCCAGATTGTGTTATTTATCTTGGCATTCTGAGTGCCTACTTGGTACTTAACATGTGTTGAGTGGATGCACAAATGTCTCTCTCACCACAGCAGGACAGTCTGGCACACATATGGCTCCAGAGGTCTCCCCACAACCGCCTGTACCCTAAGGCCAGCGATCCCAGTTTCGTGCTCTTCCCACTGGCCCCCGTGCCATGCACCCCAGTGACAGAATCACAGTCTATGGCTAATCTCCCTCCATTACCATGATAACTTTCCACATCAGCAAGCAATCACAAGGGCAGGAGCTGTCACTCTTACTCCACTAACAGCCTCCTGACAGATAATGTATCTTGTTGTGACATGGGGGTTTTATCTCCTAGTGGTTATGTGCAAGAGAGGGGTGTGGTGGGAGCCAAGGCAACTGTCTCCTGGGTAGCTCTGTGTGGAAGCTGAGCACTGGTTATTAGAGAAAATGGATCAAAGGGAAATTTAGGATGATTCATCTCCCCTTCAATCCCTCCACTGGGCTACTCTCAGCTCCCAGGTGTATGGATCTCTTTGCAAAGCACTGAATTAAACCCAAATTAGCACTTTATTGGGTGCCTACCCTGGGTGAGACTGAGTGGGCAGAGCAATTTGTCAAAGGGTTCTGTGGCTTCAGGTAGGTGACAGGACCTCTCCAAAATTCCACAGATAAACCTCTCTCTGTGAGACTGTCCCTGGCCAGAGATCCCTTCCAGGGTCCTATAATGCTGAGGCTTCGGGGCTACTGGAGTCTCAGAAGCAACAGCTCTGGAGCATTGCACAGTCCTGCCCCAGCAAAGGCAGATTATATCATGTGCCTCCTGGTGTACTTGCCAACGCAGGAGAGTGGATGGTCAGTGAGCTGAAATACCTCATTCCTGAGTGATCTGGTCGACCACTGCACTCCTCCAAACAAGTTCAAAAGGAGTCCTAAGCTGAAAGAAACTCATAGGTCACAGAATGGATATGCCTCCTCGCATGCAAGACTGTCTCTTAAACTATTCCAAATGGAGGCTTTTGATCTGTTAAGTTTTTTTTTTTTTTTTGCTTGAGGAAGGTAATTCCATAATTGCTTTCATGCTTTAAACATAGTTCTTATGATCATAAAACTTACCTTTTCTCTCCCCTTTAAAATAAATCAAACTCATGCCCCTTTATGTTAACACTTAAGGTCAGTTTTTCTGCTTCTCTTCTCCTTTCCTCCTTCCACCTTGCTGTGCATATTAAACTGAGGGTGATAAATGCAAGAACAAAGGAAATGAAGAGGCCACTCTGGCTGGGTGATCAGAGGGACCCCCTTCTTGCTCCCCTCAGCTGGAGGAGGAGGGCAGTCACGACACGACTGAGGGAGGGACCGTGGTAGAGAGGAGTGTGGTATGGAGTCAGATGAACTGAACTCAAGGTCTACCTACCTGAGGTTAGGTGAGACACATGAGATGTGTACCACGGACAGATTAACTTCTCTGAGCCTCAATCTTCCCATCTATAAGCTGGGGGATATTCATGTTCACATGAGCTGATCTTAGGGAGGAATGAGATCATCTAGATCCTGTCCCCTTATATTCCCCTGCCCCAGTCCTGGCTCGGCCTTCTAGCCCAAGAGAGCCCACAGAGGCTCATATGTATCTGCTGTCTGTCTCCAGAATCCAAAAAGCAATTCCACACATTGGAATGGGGATGGAATGATGGTTCTCCTCAGAGAGCGAAAGTAAGGGTGAGAAAGATCAGGCTCCTTGCCCCACTGAACATCTGGTTTCCCCTTGAAATGGATCCATTTCTAACTCCTCCCAGGCCTACTTTTCTAGGCCCACTTTTTAAACTCCTACATAATTTCTACCCACACAATCAACGGCAACACACTCTCCGAGGGTCTACCATGAGTACAGCAAAGACAAGACCAAGGGTGTTATTTGGCCAACCAGGTAGGAATGTAGAAACTTAATTATCTTGTTTCAAAGAGGATTCAATTAAATTCTTCAATACTTTTCTGGAGGAAGAAATCTACTAAATATAAACCCCTATCCTGAATGCTGAGTGGGAGAGTGAATAAAAAGTTAGCAAAGCACATTCTCTACCTCCCGAGGGCTTTCTACACGACAGCAGGGCTGGCCATCCCCACTCGCACTGGTGGGGCAGGTGGAAGGGCCAGAGGGCTCCGCTGGAGCCTGTCCTGAGGGTGCGGGTCCAGGGGACGTTAGTGAGAATGTGCTCCATGCACTGTGTGGGCGGGCGGGGTGGAAGGGGGGGTGTTCTCGGCAGAGGGAAGAGAGATGACCAAAGGTCCAGAAGCAGCAATCAGCAGGCGTGGTTGGACAGGAGCAGTCTGGTTTATTCCCTTTTAGTGCTCAGCGATATTCCGCAGCATGGGTGCACCAATGTTGGAGCACACGCCCACAGAGGGAGGTCTGCTCTGGTTGTTTGGGGCGATCACAGATGAAGCTGCTATGAGTAACTGTGCACAGACTCTAATGTGGACGTAATGTTCACTTCTCTGGGGTAAACTGCCAGGAGCATAACTGCTAGGTAAATATATATTTAGTTGTGTTATTTTTTTAAAGAAATGGCCAGACTATTTTCCAGAAAGCCTATACTATTTTCTGTACCACCAACAATGGATCCAATCTCTCCACATCCACGTCTAGCTTAGTGCTCTCACTACTGTCTATTTTAGCTGTTCTTATAGGTGTGCAGTGAGAGCTCATGGTGGTCTTAATTAGCATTTTCCTAATGACTAGTAATGTTGAACAAATTTATGTAAAGACATGAAGTTTATAATTGGTTTCAGAGTTTCTTTTGGCTAATCACTTTACTCTCTCCAGGCCTCCATTTTTTTCATCTGTAAAATGAGAGAATTTAATTATATGACCCCTACACAAATCTCCAGCTCTAAAATCCTATGTACCCCTGGATCTATCCTGGGTGAGCTTGTGTGCAAGGTGAGGAGCTTTAAATTTTTCCTTTGTGCATCACCCATTCCCATCTGTCAAGGCTTTATTTTGTAGCTATGGAGAGAGACAAAGCTTTTGAGCAAAGGAACGACATGTCAGCTCCAGAAAGACTGATTTGTCTGCGTTGTGCAGGATATTTGTGAGGAATACTGGAGAGCAGGGCAAACAGGTGCCTACTGGTGCAGAGGAACAGATGTGCAAAGGAGATGAGGGAGCTGGCAAGAGGAACTTTCTAGGATGTCAATTGATAAGACTTTGCAAATGATTGAATGCAGGAATTGATAACCATGGAGGGAGCACAGAAAAGGGAGAAAGGAAGAGACAGAGGAGGAAGAAGAGTAATTTCTTGCCTGGTAACTGGTAAGATGATGAAGCTACTGGAGAAAAGGGGGCTAAGAAGACACTGATTGGGCTGAGACACTAGCTGGAAGGCAGAGGGTGCCCTGGGGTGTGTCAGCAGTAGGGACACAAGGTTGAACTGAAGGCAGCCAGCTGTGGCTCTCACAGCAGAGCCTAGCAGACATGCAAAGAGTGGGGCCCCAAGCATGGTGGGAACGTGGAGAGAGAGCTGCAGAAGGCCTCTCTGTGGAACTGTCTACAGTATGATGGAGAGTCCTGTGTGGGGACTCAGGGAACCTGGCCACAACCCAATAGTTGGCCCTGGTGACTTGTTCCCCATCTTGGACACTAGTTTCCTCAATAATCTCTGTGGCAATTTTCCAGCTAAAGGTTTATTCCAGCTAGAGCTTGATTAGGAGCAGCTGAAAGTTAATGGGAGGGGCAGAAGAGATACCTGGGGTCTGCACAGAGGTGTCTGCTTTCACCAAGTGGTACAGGGTCAGGACGGCCCTCTGTATAACACATGAAAACTTAAGGGTGCAAAATAAGAAAGGGGTCAGGAGAAAACAATCATTTCTCATGCCATCTGAGCCTGATGCTTGGTGGGATTCTGTCACAGAAATCTAGACATGTGGTAAACTGTGACCACGAGCTAAGTCCAAGGTAACAAGTGATCGCGCTGATTAACATGTAAACTAAAAGCTCAAATACTAATGCACTTGCCTTTGACACATATATATAATCTAAGTCAGTGGTTCTCAGATGGCCACTCTCAAGCCATGTGGGCCCTCTCGAGGGCAACCTGCAGCTCTGTCAGCCAGCAGACCTCCAGACTCCGCGGGGCAGGCAGCAACCATGTGGCTGTGTTGTTCATGAAGACTGCAGAAGTGGCTCCTGAGTCACACAGTGAATGCCATTGATGTAAATATTCAACCCCGCTTATCTGTGTGGAAGTTCAAGGTTTTGGATGCAGGGCCTGTCTCTTACATGCTCATCCACATACATGTCTGTCTTACCCAGCAAGCTTTAGAGGGCTGGGACTGCACTGAAATTGTCTTAATGACATGAGCGAGAGATTCCTATATGGATAGATGTTTAATAAATGTAATTTTTTATTTTGAGAAGAACGAGAGGAGATTCCTGTCTTTATCTCTTTCTTTGTGGCTGACCTTCTATTGGACTCGACGTGAGCCAGAAAATGGCCCTTGTGCCTTGTAACAGTGCATCTCTGCTGATGACAACAACCCCTGTGCAGCAGCAACACTTTGGGAATTGGTTCCTTTAGAAGGGATGCTCCTTGCTGCTTGGTGGGAAGGGAAAGGCCTCAGCATTACCCTCTCTTTTCCCGAGAGCAGAGGGGTTTGGCGGCACAAAGGGCAGCAGGGTGCAGGCATGCCCTTGTCTCTCCTCCCTTCTGTCTTTTGGGCCCTGAGTATAATATCCTTTTGCCGAGTTCCTGGCACCCCCCTCCCTTGCCTTTCCCACCTTCTCTCTGCCATACCTTTCACAGTCTCCTCTGCTGCTTCTCCCTCACTGACCCACTCTCCAAACAGCGGTGGGCGCAGATCCTACACCTTTTCTTATTTCTATCTGTGCTGCTTCCTAAGCATTCTCATCCAGGCAAACAGGTTTAAACACCTTCTATATGTTGTTGACTTCTCAAAATATAGTTTGTCCCAGACTTCTCCCCAGCCTCAGATGAACTACCTATTGACTACTCACCTTCTATATTTGAATGTCAAATAGGCATTTCAAATGTGAAGATGCAAGATGGCTTGTTTTCCTAATATTCCTGCCCTGACACCTGTTCTTCTTATTGCCTTCCCTATCTCAGTAAATGAGGATTCCACTGCTATTTACTGCTGTTTGGGACAATTACCTTGCAAACACCCTGATTTCTCTCTCTCTCTCTCTGATCCCATTTCTGGTATGTCAGCAAATGATGTCATTCGGAAGCCTGACTGTACCACCTCACTGTTACCAGGACAAGGTGCCACCGTCTGTTGAGGTGGGAACCTCCCCTGGCTCCCTGCTTCACCCTTGCCCACCTTTGTTCCATTCTGCATGTGACATCCAGGGAGTTCCCAGCAAATGTGGGTCAGGTCAGGTCACTTCTCAGTTCACTGAGTTGCTGCTTAGCTCACTCCTAGTAAAAATCCAAGATCTTAGAGTGATTCTCATGATCTACTTCCTGGTTACCTTGAACCTCATCACCTACCTCTCTGCCCCTTCTTCGCTCCTCTGCAGTCACATTAGCCTCCTCTCTGTTCCTTAGATACATCACCACGCTCCTGCCTTGAGGCCTTTTCATGGGCTGCTCCCTCTGACCAGAATGCTCTTTTCCCAAACAGCTATAGGATTCATTTCCTTACTGCCTTCAAGTCTTCATTCAAAGACCATCTTCTCAGTGAGGTATTTCCTGGCCACACCACCTAAATTACTGTCTCTCCACACTTCCGTCCCCCTCTCGCTATTCCATCTTTCTTCATGGTACTTATTACTCGCTGACCATACTACTTAATTTATTGTCTGTCTCCCTACTAGAAGGTAAGTTCCACGGGGCCAGGGGGTTTGACTGCTTTGTTCATTGCTATCTCCCCTGCACCTAAAACGGTGCCTGGCATGGAGCAGACCTTTAGTTGGCAGATGGATGGGTGGAAGCGTGAATTGGAATTTATTTTTGTATGTAATTTACCAGCTGCATCATTTACTCAAATTACTTAGAAGTATCTCCTAACCATGCCCTTTCTCTCTGTCTTCCCTAGTACTATTACTTCTATTTCCTCACTGGTTTTTGTACCTTTTCCAGGGAAAATGATAGATTGGGCTCCCACAGGCATGCTCACTACCAGGTAATGAGGTGTCACTGCATTGCCCTGTACTGCAGACACCTGTTCCTCACCAATGTCCTACACCAGTGGCCTCTCGTAAGTGCTGACAGGCTTCTGCCCAGGGGAGAAGCAGAAACTCCCAGAGACACTGATGAAGAGTCATGATGCCTTTTTTTCCTTAAAGACTACTTAAACACTAGCTGAAAAGAGTTGGCAAATACACTATAATGTAATCTTTTAGCAATTTCAAAGGCTAAGATACTATGTTAATTGAAAAACATGATTTATAGCAGCATTTCTCCCCTTGTTTTGTTTCAAAGGGCAAACTATGAACTTCTGAAGACAGGAATATAATTTCTGAGGCATAAGTTGCCTTTTCTGCAAATCTACTAGGTTGCCAATTCCCTAATAATTGAATCACATCAACTGCTTTTATTGGACTTCCACAATAGACACAGCCCTCTGGACTGGTTTCTTGGCTCCATTACTATGTCTCTCACATTCATTTCATTGCATGGTTCTATTTTACTCTATATCTTGCTTTTTTATGTAGTCCTTCCCTTGCCCCACCCCTGTAGAACTGTTCTACCACCATCTCCACTGTGGAAGAAGGCAGGCTCCCATTCCATTCTCCTAAGGCAGGCTGGCTGAGGACAAGAAGCAGATACCAAAGGTTCCTCCAGCCATCAGAAAAAAGTATGAGATGGGAGGAACAACAGTCTCCAGAGTCCGATTTCATCCATATTCGGGCTTTTGAAAATCTTGGCAGAGGTTCTGTCCACTGGAGTAGGCAGTTTATTATGCTCTGCTCAAAGCTTGGCCAGAAATGTGGGTAGAGGGGCCTTGTCCCTGTGATCTGCTCCCCAGCAGCAAAGAATTCTCTGTGCTGGAAACTCCTTGGAATTTATTCATTTAATAGTCAGGACAGAGAAACAGCACACTTCTCCTCAGAAGCTCTTGTTTGAGGCAGAGAACAGAATAACTATGTGTTTCTATGGGCGGCAACTGACTGCTAAGCAAGTAGCTGATGCCACATATTTTTAATAATATGCTAAGAAACTTGCTCATCAGCATTAACTGTGACCTTGGGTCTCCATCCTGACTTAGGATGGGGAGAGGGACCAAGATGCCAGTTTCTGTGTTTCAGAGGTAAGCATCTCTGTGGTATTTATTTACCATACCACTCCGTGCCCAACTAATTAACTCCTCCACAGTTCCAGCAACACTATAACAGAATCTGTCAAGCATTTTTCCAGAAAGACCCTCAGTGGCATCATTGCTCATTGTTACAATCCATTGAAGGCCTTGTCTTCCAACTTGCAAAGTGACTTAGAAGAGCATGAAAACCTCCTTAAGTTATTAAATTATGTTGTTACTAGTGTCTTGTTGTTTGTGTGTTTTAGTTTTGTATTTGCTCGTGAGCAGATATCAGAAAGGGAGCAGCTGGTGGATGGGTTCTCAGTCTCTGCAACAAGGAGCAGAGATTCTGTTCTTGTGAACCTCTTAGGCTATCTTCTTCCCTACTTCCCCTACCTGATCCTTCTCTGGATTCCCAGTTAGAACTCAGATATGAATGAGTGGAAGCACAGAGAAATCAGTCATGGAGCTTGAACACGAGGACATAACTAATGCCTACTCACAAGGCCGAGAAATTAGACTCACCGTATTGACATATTTGTGCTAGGATGTATATGCACACATACACGCACACATACACTTACACACAGGGACTTAAAAACTGATGGGAAGGCCGTCATTTTCTCTGGGGCAGCTCTCCTGACAGTCCTGTGGCCTTCCTGGCCTCCTTAAGGAGAGAAGCACTTGACCAGTAATGGCATCCTGCTTGCCCTCCATCAGTGTCCCTGAGCCTCGGTGGGACTTGTCATCTCCCTCTATACTCAGGGAATGCTTCTGGCTTCCCACCCTTACCTACCTGACTCCATATAGCAACCATCTTGGTTGGCTATTTAACCTGTTTGGTTCCTGACAACCCGACATGCTCAATGTTTAGGAACTATTTTTAAGTCACAGTGCTTGAGGACAGAAATGTGCCTGTTCAACATGTGAAATGAAAGAGAAAGATTGCACACAGAAAGGCAGGAAATGTATGGCAGTCACAGAGATGGACACCAAATGAAACAGGGAGTAGTCAGAGCTAACCAGTGGTCCTCAAATGTACCTGGCAGCACAATCACTGGTGGACTTGCTCAAGCCGATTGCTAGGCTGCATCTGAGTCTCTGAGGCAACAGTTCTGAAGTACAGCCCAAGAGTTTGCATTTCTAGTAAGTTCCCAGGTGCTGCTGGTGCTGCCGGTCTTGGGACCACACTTGGAGAACCACTGGGCTTATCTGATGAGAGTCTGAAATCCCGTGGTTCATCATCTTGCAAGCCAGTATCACCCATCACCCTCATTTCTGTCCCAGAAGTAGCATAGCCAACAGTCTGCCTCATGCCCCCAGTGGAAGGGATTTGGCTCCATTTCTATAATCTAACTGTCAAATGCTTCTGGGCTTCCTCAGTCTTCCCATTTAGCACTTTGAATCTGACCTCCTTAAGAGAAACCTTTGGCTCCTTTTTCTATGAAAAAGTGCAAGGGTGCTTGGAAGACTGCTGCAAAAGGGGCAAGAATCCCTACTTTCCAGGGAGCTGCATGGAGAAATTATTCTTTCGAACAAGGCTGGAGCAGGCAGCTTGCCCCTCTGCCCAAAGAGATGGATCCTGAAGAAGATGGCTGATTTAAAAATAAAGGGTCCTTTGG
Organism: Tonatia bakeri; assembly: GCA_004024845.1. Taxonomy (NCBI): domain Eukaryota; kingdom Metazoa; phylum Chordata; class Mammalia; order Chiroptera; family Phyllostomidae; genus Tonatia; species Tonatia bakeri. Next base: position 53,578 of record PVIA01001546.1, on the reverse strand, counting down.
CCCTGGCTGGTGTGGCTCTGTGGATTGAGTGCAGGCTGTGAACCAAAGGGTTGCTAGTTTGATTCCCAGTCAGGGCTGCAGGCCAGGTCCCCAGTGGGGGCCACATGAGACACAACCACACATTGATGTTTCTCTCCCTCTTTTTCTCCCTCCCTTCCCCTCTGTATAAAAATAAATAAATAAAATCTTTAAAAAATATATAGAGTCAACCTTAGCAAAATCTCAACTGTCTTTAAGATCAAAGACTCTACAAGGAATACGAGGCTTTATAGATCAACAGCAATCATTTCACATCTGTGACTAACTTCTACGATTAGCAAATGATTGTGGTCAATGAGACCAGTGTTGCTCCAGGAAGACAACTGTACAGAAAGATTGGTGGTGAAAGGTTTCTGCTGCCCTTGCCACCGTCTATTCCCTCTCCCAGAACCCAGTCAGGACAGAGGAGGGCTGCTCACTGTTTCGGGGCTTTTCCTCATCCATGCCTTCGTCCTCGTTCTCCGGGTCGATGTCTTCTGCCTGTGTGATCCAGTCCAGGTAGCCTTTCAGGTCCTCTTCCAGCTGCTGCTTCTCTCGCAGCTTCTGGAAATCTCCTCGAGCCTTGGCCTTCTCCCTCTCTTTGGAGAACTCTCTGCAGAGAGAGTGGAGTGGACAGGGCAGGGCAGTGCATGGATGGAAGGAGGGAGCGGGTGGGGCATGAAGGAGAGATGGGAACAAGGGAAACAAAAGTGTCAATGGCTTTGCACTTGGAGTCTGCCCACACGCCCACACTTCCACAGACAGCTTTCTCTAGTCATCCCAGGTTTCGTCTTTACTCTCACATAAATGGGAGAAGTCACAGGAAGGGAGGGATGAAATCCATTTCCCTTTTTCCTGGATCATGATTACAGGCTTTGTCTTTAATAAAAAGACAACTATTCTCCAGTAACCTGGAAACGCCTTCTGAACAGTAACCTAAAAAACCTCCACCAATAGTACGGAACATGTATTTGATTTGCATTTCCCCCAGTATTAGGTGGCAGGAGAAAATTCCTGAGAGCCTCTGGATGACAGAAAGTGTTAGGGGCAGTGGTGTGCTGATGCCTACCAACCACAGTGGCTCCTGAGAGCCACCTGTGCATGGCTCTTCCCAATTCTGGCTTCAGTGAGGTGTCCGTGGTAGCTTGAAATTGGCCATGGTGGGCATATTTACACCACGGAAAATAGCAAATGTTATAAAGTAGGGCTTCCCCCAGCCCCAATGAGCCAATTGTCAATATTTACCAGTATACCACTGACTTGAGTCCCAGAGGACTGAATCCCCTCTGTCTCTATTCTCATGAGTAGGTTTCCTTCTGCCACTCTTAGCTGCCTGGAAGGATGTCTAATTTAGACAAGTTCTTTCCCACATGGGAACAAATGAGAAGTCCAAACACAAGAAAATGTCCTGGGGGTCTCCTTTATGGTTAAAAAAGAAATCTAATCAGAATGGAAAAATACATAAAATCAAGATGATATAAAAGTTAAATGATGCATTCATTTTTAAGTAATAATGAGTGGAAATTGGAATCAAATTGGGGTTTGCTGGAAGAAGGGCCTATTGAAAAATTCAGTGGCTATTTCTTGGTTATTTTCTATGATTCTATCCTTATTTCCTCTCTAACTTTGAATTCATTTTCTGAGCAAGGCAGGGCTGGCAGCAGAAGGCAATAATCAAGAAGGCTAATTCTTAACTTGCAAAGCCAGGAGCATTCCTGTGTTTGATACACAGTCTATGAGAAGTGGGGCCCTCAGCGGTGTGTGTGTGGCATGCACTGGGCATCTTAATTCTTACAAACATGATTCCTCCTTCTTTTACCAGTAAAGGTATATTTCAGGGTAGGAGACTGCAGAAACCATCTTGCGAGAATTTCTTGCACAAACCAAACTCTCTATAGGAAAGGAACCTTGGAAGGAAAGACACACTAACAAACTATAGGGGACAAAGGTTCAGCTCCTGAATTTACTAGGCGATGTTGGGTAACTCACCACACCCACTGTCTAGTACTCAAATTTGCTAGTGCCACTTGGGAGAGGACTGATTTTAGCACTCACCATTTTCATGGTGAAGTGGGGGTGGGGCTGGGAGTGGCCTAGGGAACTTTTTAAATTAGGAGATGTGGGGGCTCTCAAGCTAATGAGCTCTCTTCAAATGCTGCCTTAATGATGCTCTGGTTTGGATGGAATTTTCTTCTCAAATTTGATTGAATTCAATTCTAATTGGATTGAACTTGCTCTTTCTTGGGCTTCCTGCCAACTGGCAGTACCTTCATTTCCTTCCCAGGGAGTTTAATGCCAGGGAAAAGGGGCCAGATTAACAGCTTGCAGTGAAGATGGAAGCCTTGCTCTGCTTTGCCCCTCTCTCCTTTTGTTATTGGGGGTGGGCATGGAAAGATGCCAATCCCTCTGCCCCCAAACTTTTATACCTGGTCTCACTGTCCTAGGACATAGGCTTGCTCTCAGGACACAGTCACTTCAGATAGAGGAACCCTCCCTGTGCGAATCAATTCCAAAACTGCACTTCTAGGCCCCCTCTCTTTCTGCTCACACACATTTGTACTCTCTATTCCTTTTCCTGTGGAGTGGGTTTAGGTGGTAAGGGGACTAAATAGCTGAGTGTTTACTTTAGCTCTTTTGGAATATTTTGCAGAGGGTTCAAATTCTAGTTTCAAAACAACTCCCCATCCCATCTTCCTAGTTGGGAGACTAGAACTGGGATCAAACTAAAGTAGGGGTGATTGACTCAGTCTTGTTATAGCATCTGCCCTGTGGAATAAAAACTCCCCATCTGTACCCCAAGACCTCTGGGGACCCAACATAAACAACCACTGGGAGAAAAGAAAAATGAGGTGTGTTGAGGGTGTGAGGGGCAAAAGAAAGTGGCAGTGTCAGATCTGAAGCCCTATGGCTCCCCTTGGCTCCCAGGGAGCATAAGGTACCATCAGATCCCATGCAGTAAGGGATTCTCTGGGTGGCAGTGCCCGGCTCTCTTTATCTCCTTGCCTGGATACCAGCCATGCATCTGCCCTGGGGACTGAGCTAATGAAGACATGAGGCCCCAGCCTGATGGGCCGTGCCCAGGGGCGGGAGCTGGCTAGACAATCAGTCACAGTTGTGGGCTTTGTCACATAGCAGAAGCACATCTCTGGCCAGCAATAGCCAACATGAAAAATGAGGATGGAGTACAGAGCCAGAAGACCTGGACTCACTAATGCAAAAACCAGAGTACAAAGCAAGGTGCATGTGGAAAGCCCAGTCAATACAGATGGCTGGGGCTCTAGGCTCTCTCTAATCAATAAATACAGTTGGTCCTCACTATTCAGATTCTGTATTTGTGAACTTGTCTACTTGCTAAAATTTACTTGTAACCCCTGAATGAATAACGGGTGTGCCTTTGAGGTTATCTGCAGACATCTGCAGAATGGTAAAAGACTGGAGTCCTGTTCCTAGCTGAGGTCAGACAAGCTGATGCTGGTGCTCTCTGTATGCTTGTTTCTGCTAAGACTGCTAACAAATGTCTTTTTTTAGGATCTATTTAGTGCCACATTTGTGTGCCTTTTTTGGTGATTTTGTAGTATAAAATGGCCCCCAAGCACAGTGCTGAAGTGCTGTCTAGTGTTCCTCAGTGCAAGAAGGCTGCCATGTGGCTGACAGAGAAAATATGTGTGTTGGACAAGCTTTGTTCAGGCTTGAGTTACAGGGCTGCTGGCCATAAGTTCAATGTTAACAAACCTGCACCATATATCAAATAATGTGTATTTAAGTAGAGCACACAAAATACAGGTTATGTAATGATCACTTGATAAACCGGTTGTGATCAGAGACTCGAAGGAACCTAACCTTACATTTCTCCTAAGAGCATGTTCAGTATTTGATACTCAGCGTTTGTAGTGACTTCACAGAATAATGAGAATTGACTGTCTACGTTGCCATCTCTTCTGCTTCTACCTGCAGTGCACACATGTCCCAGCCTTTCTCCTGCTTCCTTCTGGACCTGCACATTGTGCCATGGTCTAGTTATGTTCTCAGGCTATAAAATGCCTGCCTACCAGGCTTTTTGGGGGAGAGAGACATGCCCATTTCCCAGTGGGCAGAACTGGATGCCTGTCCATCGAAGAAATCCTGGGCCCCTTGTCAACTAAAGGCACATGTCTGGGGCCCTCTGTTCACAATCACCTAAAAATAAAAAGTGACCAGATTCCAGAGTCCAGGGACTTGCAACTGATTACAGCTTCCAGTGCAATTTCAAGAACCTCATTGTCATTGCCATTTTAATTCTGATAAGATGGAGGCCGAGATTTCTCAAGGGGAAAGCAAATATAACCTGATTCACATCTGTGTAACACCAGGCCTGTGGCTTGTGAGGATCCATAGGTAATGAACATGGAAGCACTCTGAAAAAATCCACAAGATGTACATTCTTTACACTGACTCTATCATCCGGCCTTATCAGGAGCAGTGTTCTGGATATGTGAGTATTCCAGGTAAAAGATACCTAAAGGATCCTCTGATGAGCAAAATTTTGGATTTCTACCTTTAAATGAAAGCTTTATGGACTGTCATCTTCCCTACATTCATAAGTAGCAAGCTCTGAGAACAATTTAACCTTTTCTTGGTGACTGAAGGACACAATTTGAGCATGAGTTTCTGTGCTGGGCTGTAAAATACTATTAATTGAAAGCTGTGGGTGTCATGCCCCCAGCCATAGAACACTCCAAGCCTGCAGTGCTGCTGAGTTGGGGGCTGTTCTCTCTGAAGGACTATTAAGATCTACAGGCTGGCAGCCCCGGGGTTCATGGCCCTGCCCACTGCGGCTGGCAGCAGCTCTGCCCCTCTCTTCCTGTGACTCTTGCTCCCCTGACTGTCTCCAGGAGCTTGACAGGGGCCAGTGCTGCTGCCTGCTCTCCCCCTTCCTCATGGTACCTTCCACTCTTCCTATCTCCCACTTCAGGACTGTAATTTCAGAACACAGGATTAACCATTCAAACTGGTTGGAGGACAGTATAAAACAGAGGTCAGAAATAGAGCTTATGGGTTCACACTGCCGCGTTTAATCTCGGACCCTCCGTGTTTTACCTGTTAGAAGTGAGGTAGTTTCTCTGTGTAAACCTCACTTCTCTTCTCTGTTACACGGAGCTATGAATAGCACCCAGCTCATAGGGTTGTTGTGAGTATGGCATGAGCTACTCCACCAGTGCTCCCAGCACAGCACCTGGCATGGAGAGTGCTAGTTACCGTTAGTGTGTCGTCACTGCAGTGAATTTCATGGGGTTCTGAGACTCCTGAAAGCTCCCGAAAGGTTGGCTGAACCAGGAGCCTGACTGATGAGTAAGTGGGAGTTTTGCTGCATTCTTGTGGTCTTGCCTAATCAAGACACTGACTCAAAACCGAAACTGCCACCATGAGGTGGTCAGCCAGCAGGAGCCTGAGTCCAGGTTTTGTCACTTAATGGACTCAGGGTGGCCCGCTCAGACTGGCTGGCCCTCTTGACAAGTTAGAGAAAGGGCTCCTTAACCCAGGAAGGGGAGCTGCTACCCCACAGACACTTCTCCATCCAGGCAGAGGGTGTGCCCGAGGCCCAGAAAGCCTTGGCAGACATTCTGCTGGCCATTCAGAGCTTTGAGCAGCAAGCTGCTGCTGCTCTGGGAATGGGTCAGGAGCAGGTGCTGGGAAAGTCCCCAGGAGAGCAATGTACGAATCCAAGGACCCTCAGGTGCCGAAGTCTGAGGCCTGGTGTTCCTTTCCAGAGTCAGCATACATGTGAGTGTTACTACTTGCTAGGCTTTGGGCTAGTGTTTTTACACACCCCTCTCCCTGGGACTGGGTCAGGCCAGGACACAGTCTCCAAACAGCTTTCCTCTCACATCAGCAGCTGCTGTCATTTCACGCACTGCTTCGACATCACCAGGAGGATGACTTTTCTTGTGGATCCAAGAAGGGCATGTACTCTGCTCGAGGAGGGGCCTTCACAACCTGGTTCCTACTCTCCAATCAGATTCTGGGGAGTGTGGTGAGGGGTGCTATTTCACTTACATTTGTTTCTAATCTCTGGGGGAAGAAAATGAAAATATAAAAAAATCTTCTAAAAGTTCAGAGCTCTGGCTTGTGTTACAGTTCAAGTTCATTCAGTATATATCCAATGGGCAATAATGGGAAAATGGGAGTCTTTTTCTGATATTTACCAGCAAAGAGATATCATGCAAGTCACCTAACACCTGTGGGCTCACTTTCCTCATCTTTAAAAGGTAAGGTTGGAGTAGCTTTAACTTTTTGTGGTTCTATTCACTAATTCGAGTTATGACAGGCACCAAGTAAACAGTATCATTGTAACGACAGCGCCATTGCTGAGCACTTACTGTAAGCTAAATATTTTACATAAATGATCTTATTCTACCACCCCAACAACCAATCATTATCTTAAGTTTTTCAGATGGGCAATTAAAGTTTAAAAAAGTGAAGTTGTTCAACATTATGCATCCATCAAGCACAGATCTGGGATATCTGAATTTCTGTCTTAAGTGGGGGTGATGAGGTTGCTTCTGTTCAATGCTTTCTTTGGTGATTTACATATAAACGCAAGGGCATTTTCTCATGTTGGAACACAGATAGGAATATCCTTCCACCCTCCAGGCAGCTAATCAGGGGATTGTGTTGTCCTCATCACTCCTACCCCTGAGGGAAGACACTAGTTGCCTGTATAATCTTACCTTGGCAGAAGCATCCTGTCCTCAAAATCTCTAACAAGCCACCCACCTTGGGAAAGGGTGAGAGTGGAAGCAGAATCCTCCCTTCACCCAATCCCCAAGACTAAATCAGATAATCCTGCTTTGCTTTAGGCTATCGCAGGAGGTGGGAGTAGTTATTCCCAGTTTATTACTAAGTAAAAATGAAGATCAGTCTTTCTCCTTATGCCTGACTTTCTCCCAGCATTAATGCCCCTGGAGGCCTAATAAAGGCTATTGAAAGCAGCTGGCCCGTCTTGAGCAGAGCAGAAATAGATTGCAGCCCTCCCCTCATAGCCAAGGCAGCAGAGCATGTCACCATGAGCAGGTCACCAGGAGCATTTAGGTGTTAGGCCTTGGCACGGCTGGTATGGGCTTGGGAAGGAGGAAGCGGGCTGAGGAAATCCAGTAAGGCACCTGGTAAAGGTGGCTATTCTGAGGGCTCTTTGGTGCCCTGCACATCTGCTGCTTCTACCACTTTTTTAATTTATCTGAGCAAAGGCCAAAATTAGGTAGGCTTTATACTTGGAGCTGAGGAGATAAACTGAAAGGAAAGTATATTCCTTCTCCTCAGTTCTCATATAATCTAGGGCTTTACACAGCTAAATATCCTTTCCATTCAGACAAGAGGATGCCAGATATGGACTTCTCAGTCTATGAATTACAACCAGAGAGAATGCTATTTTTAGTCTGTATTTGTTTATCTATATTTTAAATCAAACTCTTATTACCCTGGTTCAGCACTGACTAAGGGCTCTCTGAAATCTTTACTGTGAGCCTGGCACATACTGTGACTGGCTCGAAGGGCCAGGCAATGACCAATCTGCAAGACTGCTGCATGTGTTAAAAGCACACAGTCTATGAATCTTCCCTCCAGTTCCAGCTGCCAAAGCATTCCCAGCTCAAGGGTCGCCATGCTACTCCTCAGGTACAAGGAGAAGCACTCTGCCTACCTGAGCAGCTGCATGAGGAAGGGAGGGGCCTGGATGAGCTGGCAGGAGATAGGTGGGCCTCGGTATCTCTTGGTAAAGCCTAAACCAGTGGATTAATCCTTGTACATTTGACCCTCTGCCCAGCCAGGCCAAGGACATTCACTTCAAGGCTCCTGAGGTGGCCCTTTATCCCAGGTTCATCAGAGCCGGGAAAAGAATAAAGCCAGGAATAGCAGAAAGAATAAATAAAATTGAAAAATCAAGACCTTTTTCCTTGGTCTTGCTTACCCGCTAAGGACACCGAGAACCAAGTTAAGTACAAAAAATGAACCTATGATGATTAGTGTAACAAAATAGATCCAGGGCCAGTCCCTTCCTACGGCATCATTGACCTGGAAGAATGGAATGATAGTTAGTGAGGCGCACACAGCAGTCGAGCACGGCCCAGCACCCATCACTGGCTCCAGACACTGACCCATGCAGCGCCAGGACCCTATCCTCTAGGTGCAAATCAGAGGCCAAACAGCCTGCCAGCCAATGGGTAAGAATTTGCGGTTGAAGGAGACCTTTCCCCCTGGTTTTCCTGGGCCTCATGGGTCCCATTCCTGAGGATCCTGGCGATGGCAGAGTGGAACCTGGGACCTTGCTCGGCTGCATTGTAAGGAGGACATAGAAATGGTCAGCTTACCCGCTCAACACACCGAGAACCAGATTTAGAACGAAAAAGGATCCAAAGATGACCAGACTGACAAAATACACCCAGGGTAACTCATAGCCCATAGCGTCCTGCATCTGGAAAGATGAAGGAAAGTTAGGAAAGAGAGAAAGCAGAAGTGAGTCAAAGCGAGTCAAAGCGAGGAGGCAGGTAGAGAAGGGAGTGGAGAGAATATGGAGGAGACAAATGGGGCTGAACTTGGTCTTTGTGTGGATCATGGTCCATTGCTACCCTCACATCGCATCATCTATATTCAGACTACTTTCCATGACCTTGACCTGAACTGTCAGGGACTTTTGAAAGGCTCTGCCTTAAGAGAAATCTTGTCTGACTCTCTCTGTTGTCTTATTTTCTGGAATAAAAAATAATTTCCCCAATGTTTTCTACTCACCTGTCTAGGAAGGTGGGGTTGGCTCAAAAAGTAATTTCTTCAGCAAGGAACGGTTTTAGCTTGTTTGGGTTTACGTGACATTAAATCTTCTATTACACCATGAGCTTGGTGTCAGAAGTTCCTCAGCTCTTACTGTGAGAGCCAGAGATCCGGAACCTCCAAGGGTGTGGGGAAAGAAGGCCTTCCCGAGGGGCTTGCCACCTGAATCTGAGCTGGCCCCAGAATTTAGAGGTGGAATGCCAGGGCTTCACCAACACTACAGGCCACAAGCAGGAAAGACAGTCATTTGGTTTATGTTTTCAGAGAATGGTTCCTATGACTATAACCACGGCCTAGATGGACACAGTCCTTACCCTGGAAACTGTGACCTATAACTAACCAAATCCTGAGACTCCCCAGGAAAAGCTGCAACCTCCTAGAGTAGCTGGAGGCCATGGTGTGCAGAGCTGGTTTCTGTGGGCATTAGAGAGCCACCATGCATTTCCTCCCAGCTCCATGTTCAGTGACTTCATGACAGTAGCTTGGAATTGGCCATGGTGGACAAAAATGGGCAAGTGATACAGATCCGCCCCCCCTCCATCCTGTGGTCCCTAACAACTGGCTGTTGAACATTCACCAGCACATCCCAGGTTAGTGGTTGGACATGAAGATGAGGGTAGGTCATGGAGCAGCATTTTTATCAAAAAGAAAATTTATTCTGATTTGATTTTTCAAATCTATTTCTTTTGATGCTTTCTGACAAGACAATTTTAGTCTTACCTTCCAAAGATGAACCCCAACTTTGTCTTTGTGAATTTGGCTTACAGGAATTCAAATTCCTAAGTAAAGCTTCCTAAATAGTTTACAGCAGTGGTTCTCAGAGTAGTGTCCTGCAGACCAGCACCATCACCTTCAGCTGGAACTTGTTTTGAAATGCACATATTCAGGCTCTAGCCCACAACTCTGGCGGTGGGTCTGACAACCCATGTCTTATCAAGCCCTCCAGGTGAGTCTGATGCACGTAAGTTTGAGAATGCCTCTGCTTTATGGATCATTCCTTAACTCCAAATTTTAAATATAAGGACATGGAAAATACTGTGATTTACTATATACCTCTGCTCTGCTGCCCTGCGGTGTTCCTCAAAGTGGGACCCAAAGACCACCAGGAACAGAACCACCTGGGAGAGGTGTGAACAAAGCAGATTCCTGGGCCCTTCCCCAGGAACGCAGTGGGCCTCACGACTCTGCATGTTAATCACCTAGGTGATTCTAAAGCAGGCTGAAGCTGCTGACCACCACCAGGTGCTTGAAACGAGTTCCAGGCGTGCTGGGATAGTGCCACCCCCAGCCCTCAGACTCTGGGAAACCTCACCCACGTTCCTCAGTATGCTGGACAAATATGTTCTTTGCATGCTGTAAACAAAAAAGATTGACAAATACGAGTGACCTACCTAATCTGACTAATTTGAAATGCTACATTCCAATATATTCTTTGCAAATTTATTACTATTTATCTGGGGTTACTATATTTTAGTTAGAGGAATCTACCAAATGTAATCATGGTATAAAGTACAAACATTATGCCAAGGGCTTTGGGGTCATTTCTTAGAACTGAGTCAGGGAGGAAAAAAACAATTCCCACCTATGTCTACTGAGCCATGTCAAATTTAATTCAATTTAATATGAGCTGTTGATCACTTCCACTTCTGCACACCCTTCTGTTTTTTACATAGTAATTATTGCTTTCTAATCTATAATTTATTAATTTATTATGGGTTTGTCTTCCATGCTGGAATGTAAGCTCCATGAAGACAGGCAGTTTTGATCTTATTTGTTCACTGGTGTATCCCAGGGGCCTAGAACAATGCCTTGCATGTCGCAGGTCCTCAGTAAATGTTTGTTGATGAATGAATGAACTTGATATGTGTCAGGCATTGTGGTGTAAAGAGTAAGCCCTTGCTTGAAAGGGGAACAGATGAATAAGAGGCAACCACAATGCAAGGTGATAAGTGAAGTCAGAGAAGTAAACATGCAGGGTTCTCGAAGCCCAAAGGCAAGAGTGGCTGCACAAGGCAGAAGAAGCAAGCAAGGAAGAGTCAGGCTGGGCAGGACAAGGCAGGCAGGAGCAGAGAGGAATCCTGTGATAGAAACAGGGCTTTCCTAAGAACCTGGCAATTGTTAAAAATAGAGTCTACAGCTGGAAAGCCATCCTGGCTCTGGGACGGAGGCTTTTCCCAATGGCTGAGCACTGAAATATCCAACACAACAGCAGCTGTGAGGAGGGCAGGGCAGAGAGTTCCGTGTGCGCTGGAACTACCCATCACAGGGAGTCTGAGAGCCTCCTTCAGCCAGAAGGTAATTAATTATCTGAGCCAAAGCTGCAAAGGAAACCAAAGCAGCAGAGGGAAGTCTTCACTTCCAGGAGAAAAACAAAGCTGCACTAATACAAGGAGGAGCCAGACTGGTGAAGTGAAACTAGGAAGAAGGAAAGCATGGGAGCCGCAGGGAGCTCAGGAGCCACATGGCACATAATGGTGTCTATGATGGTCATCTGTGATGCCAGGGTCTGTATGTCACATTTTATTATGGGGAATTGTGACATAATCCTTCTATTATTCTTGGCAGCGGTCTTGTTAGCATCCACGTTAGTTCAACAAGTATTTACTGACTACCTACTGTGTGTAAGACATTGTGTTTTGTGCCACAGTGAAAGTCACAGGGTTGGAGACGGCCCAGAGATAAGAGGAGGCATCTGTGAGGAGGCTTCTATGGAAACCTGGATCCAGGTCATGTGAAGCCTTTCCTCTCTCAGATTAAATTCTGCCCTTGAAGGTCTGAAGAGGTCCCTTCTTCCTCCTTAACTTAGTACTTCTTTGCTCTTTTGGGAGGGTGGGAAGGTCAGGAAAAGCTGGAAAAAAAAAACCAACCCAACAACTGTGGGCTCTCACTAGAGAAAATGCACATACATGTAGCTCACTGCACATTATCTCACGGATGTTCTGGGCCCCATGGGGCAGGGCAGTCCAGCCTGCTTGTTCCACACTAACCGTAGGAAAGTGCTTCCTCAAGCATAGTTAGGGGGTCAAGGGTCTGTTCTGAGGAAGTTCCCCAGCTCTGCCTGGGCCACAAACCTCCTCACCTCCCTCAGGATGGCCAGCAGAGGCAGTCCAGGAGGTGACCTCATGCTCGCCACAGTTCACCCTCGTGGCACTGCCCTGGAGCCCGAAAGGTGGTGAGTGGGAAGAAGGGCTGGTTGGCTCCCTGAAACGAGATTTCTCCTGACTGCTTCCTCATACCCCCTCAATTTTGTGAACACCTAACCTCACAGAAAATGTGGTCCTCCCAGCCACACATCTCTGACGAGCCAATAAACTCATGGGCCTTGGAGATTTCCTTGAGCCCTTATTTAGTCTGCCTACACTCTCTGTGCCGTACACAACATGAGTGACTTCCAGCATCAAGAACCTCAACTGAATAGAGCTACAGACCATGTCACCCAGGGTATCTCAGAGTTAGCCGCACGACCCATAGATATATCCTGTAGCCACAGCCATATCCAGGAGACTCATGTTCTCCATCTCTCCCTTGTTGTCCCATGTTTCTGCTTTGGTTTCACCCTTGGCTATGGGATAGCTCTTTCAGAGACTCAAGATGCGGAATAGTAGGTGAGGGGTAGGAGGACAAATGAGAGATTAACAAGCCTCAAGGTGGTCCTAAGACCCCATTACTCCCTTAGTGAGCAGTGTTCAGCAGCCACCAGAGGGGGGTTCTCTGGTCTGCCTGGCTCTGGCCTGATAGGAAAGAGCCCCTTTATTTCCCCTCCTACTTTCTCTTCTTTATTCTAGGCCACCTACTTTTGGGGGCCGACTGGGTAGAGTGCATACAATGCTGGGTGGCTCTGAAGTAGGGCAATGCTTGGAGTGATAGAGTGATGTCTTAAATCACCTAGAATGGAGCTATTGAGAAGGGAAAGAATAAATACATTCATGCTTTCAGAAAATGACCCAGATAGCTGACATCCTTATTTAGAGGTGAAAAGAACAGGCCCTCATGAACCATGAAAGCTAGTTGTTTCTCAGGCCTGTAACAAAAGCAGCTCTCTGACTTTCTGAAGAAAGACCATGGACAGCTCTCCGGATGTCCACCATCGGCAGCCTTGGCCTCCAGGACCAACAGCCAGCAGATGGCCCTGCCTTTGCTGAAACACATACCTCGCTACTCCTGTAATCAGTGGACAAAGGGAATACTGAGTGAAAAACACAGATGACCCTTCTGAAACCAATATATAATTCCTTGGGGGGAACCCCAGCCTTAAATCAAGGTATTCCCTAAAAAGAAAAAATAGAGGGAACATCTCCTGGCCCCCATTCCCTCCAGGCTACTCTCAATCTCAGCTGATTTCCATGAGTTTTCAAGTAGTGCCATTTTTTTTCTGAAAGGTTCATGGCTCAGCCACTGTGAATCTAAAAAAACTGAACAGTTCCAGTGAACGCCGAGAGAGGCTGTCATCTGCCAACAGAGGCAGGAGGTGTAAACCCATAAAAGTCACAGCACTATATACAGAGTGTCATTAGAGGACAGGATTTGCTGCTGCCAAATGTACCAGTGCTATGAGCAATGACTTGATAGTTTGTGACTACTCATGACCTCTGCCACCTTGCTTGCTGGGACATGGGGTGTCTTCCCACGGGTCACTGAGTGAGCAGCAAGGCAGGCAACAGGTCTCACCTGCACCTGTTTATTGTTCTGCACAGAAAACCTGTAAGTGCCGTGCAACACAGTGAAAAGCCTGGTTTGCGTGGGAAAGACACCAATGAGCTCTAACAGAGAGGAAGGCAAGCCAACAATAATAACGCCTCCATCTACAATCTATTTTAAAAATCACTCAACTCATATGGGATTGTGCACCAACAACCTGGGGGAGGTTAGGAGCCCTGGAGAGTGTAATGGTAGCTCCCAGTATGACACCTGTGTAGGAGACAGCTGGCTCATAGCCAAGAAGACATGATTGTTTGTCCTGAGCAGCTACCAGGCATGGGTTGACTATGATGCCTGGGACTGCACTCTCACAGATAACCTTTCAACACTTCAGTGAGAACACTATTTTTTAGATCTGTTGAGAGGCTAAAACACAGTTCTGTCCAGTCTCCTGAATGGTTACAAAGCTTACTTTCCCAGGCAGAGGGGCCTTCTCCTGTCCTCCTCATCCAGCCTCAAGGGCAGCAAAATCCCACCTTTCTCTGCTCTGTGTCATGCAACACTCTCTCTGCCCTCACTGAGTGAACTGCTCTGTATTACTAGGATACCTTTCTTTGTGTGATGCAGTCTCTTTAAGTAGACCCTAAACTCCTTGAGGGCAGGCCTTTTTCTCCTCCTCCCCAGTCCCTCCCCAGTCCCCACTCAGTCCTAGGAGCATAGTAAATACTCAATAAATGTTTGTTAAACTGAATTATTGAATAGTAATGACTCACCTAATACCAGTGCAATGAATATAGTAAAACCCATTAAGTAAATAAATAATAACTTTGAGAGATGCTAATTCTTCTTCTTAATATATTAATGAACCAACTATTTAAATTTTAGATAACAAATGCTCTGTGTAAAGCTGGCTAAGTGGGTAACACCCTGAAGCAGATTGAGAGTTAAAGACCACAGGGTCCTAAGTAGTACCCACCACTTTCTCTACTCTGGTACCTGTTGAAGAGCCAAGGATACTGTTTCTGGATCACCTGAGGATTTTTTTCTCGGCTCTTCACTTAGAATGACTATTAGGTCATCAATAGAATTCAGGTCCACCTTTCTGCTTTCCTGATGCCTTCAGAGTCTCATTTTCCATATGCTGTAGTCAAAAGAAAGGGCTTTTGAAGGAACAATGGAGTAGGGGGAAAAGAGGATAAAACCTGAATTACAACCTGCTTGGATGCAAAAGTCTTTTGTGCTAAACAAGGGATACTTCAGCAGCACTGAGACCAGAGATGAGTGGCTTTCCTGTGTGTGTGTGTGTGTGTGTGTGTGTGAGAGAGAGAGAGAGAGAGAGAGAGAGAGAGAGAGAGAGAGAGAGAGAAGAAAAGAGAAGAGAAGAGAAGAGAAGAGAAGAGAAGAGAAGAGAAGAGTAGAGTAGAGTAGAGTAGAGTAGAGTAGAGTATTTGGCAGGAATATCTTCCCAGCATGTTCAGACATGTAGTGGAATGACAAAAGTATAGTGCTGACAACTGACTTATGACTAAGATTAGAACATTACACTTTTGTTCCCAAGCTCCAGTTGAACCAAAAGTAATCCAGATACTACAGAAGGCACTATGTGTGATTCTAAAAAATATTTCCTTTATATGATTTCTCATTAAGTATGCTAATATTATTTGTAAGCACAATTGCTAATATTTTTAAATCAGTATAAGAAACCAGGGCGGTGGCAATGGGTGTTGGAAAGAAGGTGACCCCGATGGTGGTAGGGTGGGGAAGAGCATGAGTCCAGCAAAACGTAGACCAGAGTGCTTTTTACTATGCCGCACAGTGTGTACTACTCCTAGGGACCCTGGAGCAAAGGGCTTCAGCAGGGTAGAAGTCAACGTGATCCTCTTCATGAAGAATTATGCAGGTGTCTGGACTCCTACAGACCTGGAAAAGTGTATTCTTGTGTGGTACTTGTTCTCACTACTGCCTCCCTTTTGCACAATTCTCATGTGTGGCCTGCTCCAGGGGTTCCAACCCCAGTTCAGTGGCCCTGTTAGTCTGTTTGCCATGAGCATGGATGGAGCTATTTCAAGTGCTGGGCCCAAAGCCAGCACTGAACAGATAACTGACTGATGTTAAGCTATTTAATTGTGAGCTAATTGTAGGAGGGATAATGCAGAGAGTTTCAAAGTGACCCTAATGTGAGCACCCAACATACCATCTTGATCTAGCAGCCTCTTACACATTCAGAAAAACACATCACTGAACCATGTAGGACAAGTAGTTGTGAATCATATGCAGAAGGCTGCTAGAGACCTTGGGTTAAAAAACCAAACACACCTGAAAGTAGAATTGGAAAGCAATGGTCCCTCCATACAACCCTAGCTTCCTCCCTATCTTGGTGCTCCACTGCTTCCAAAGAAAGCTGGTACTTTCTGTGAGATCAGTTCCCCTTCCCTAATTCTGAAGAGGTGTAGTTTTTCTGAGTAAATGGAGAGGCTTTGGGTGAAGAAGCCATTTCCCGAGGAAATGACAGTCCAAACCTGAGTTTTGTCTTAGTTTCCCAGTCCCCATACCTTGTCATTTGCAGACTTCTGGAACAGCGCACTAAGTACAAGCAATGTTTTAAGCTAATTGTTCAGTTTATTGGGTTCTTGATCTAGTATATGTCCAAAGGTTGAATAGCAGAAAAATATCAAGTCTTACTCGACTGAGTTAGATTTTACTTTTAGTCCACCAACTCTTCAAAATCACAACCATGGGATCAAATAATGGATGTCAGAGAAAAAGGGAGACAGACTCAGTGTCTTCCATGGCAGGAGGCAGGTGTCTGCTGTTTGCTGCGGTGACCTCCTGAGTCTCTTCTATCCCAGCAACATCTAATGATTGCATCGACTGCTTCTTTACTGCTGTGGTGATCTAGTATCTCCCTAGGATCTTCTAACCAGCTGTTTGGGGGTTCAGAAGGAACCTAACTCTGGGGTTGCCATACTTGAAAATTTGGGTTGGTCCTTCCTATGTCCTCCAGACTTGTCCCTTGGATGTGAAGAAAAATGTATTATTCTGGGTAGAAGACCCTACTTCCCCAATTTTAATGAAAACTATCTCTCTAGAGTGGTTCAAATTCAGAGCATCAAAGCAGCACCACTTGAATTCAATAGTTTGAACTTCTGAGGGTTTTCAAACTCCAGCTTGAGCATCAGAATCACCTGGGGAACTTTTTCAAAATGCAGATATTGAGTTCTAACTTTGGAGCTTATAATCCAAGGGCTCAGAGGGAAGTCATGGAATCTTCCTTTTAGAAAGTTCCATGTTACACTAAAGCACATGGAGATTTGAGAGTCTGTGGGTTTAGAGATATAGGCCTACAGGCCAGGAGGAGGAATGCTCAAGGGGGAGGAAGGACAGAGAAGAAGGAAGGAAGAGTAAAATGGCCACAGAAAGGTCAAAGCAATTAAAGAAATTGCCTGAAAGCAGAAGCATTGGTCTGGAAGGTGCTTCCATCATGAACACTCAAGTGCAAGGCTCTCTCTCAGCTTTAGGTGTGTGTGTACATTTGCATGTGCACACACAACATGGTCAGTTGGGAAAGGTGCTGGGAAAATCAGAGAAAGGCATGTCCCATGAGCCTGGGACTGTTCCTTCACCTCTGACACTTTTTCCATTTTCAGCCTGAGCTCTATCACACACACCCCAGGGGAGAAAACACAACACAGCTGCTGAAAATTGGTAGTTGCATTTCTGTGCTTGTTCTCATTCCCTACTCCAGCTGTCATTATGACAGTATTTCTTTGGGTCACATCTGGCTGTTGGAGTATCAATGACTTGTAGTTGGGGAAAGGGAGGGAGTGATGAAGGAAGATCACAAAAATACATCAGGGCCATAAGCAAAGTAAATTATACCTATTCCCATCAACCCCACACCCACCCACCCACTGCCACCCTGCCCTCAATTTGCTGCCATGGAAGGTGTTTCCATAGCAACTTAAAGCATGGGTTTGAAACTCACATGATGAGGCTCCAAGGAACAGTTCCATACAATCACATTTTCTGGCCCATAGGCAGAAATTGCCCATTTGCAGAAGGAGGCTTCTGTCCTTGGCTGGCCTGAGGTGTCCACCCAGGGCAGAAGCACCAGGTAGGGCCACTGGGAAAGTTGACCAGCTTTGCTAAATGACATAAATTTGCCTAAGTATAACAATTTCAATTCCTTCTCTTTGTACAAATCATTTAAAACAAGTTCTTGTTCAGCATGGGCCGAAGAAATATTTTTCCATGTTTCATTTTAGTTTGAGGAAGGGGTGACTTGAACTTTGTCTTCTTCGGAAGTACCACCACACAGCAACTGCCCAGCATGGCTGCAGCTGTGCCGCTGTTACTCAGCTACAATCTAGTGTTTCCCTAGGCTGAGCTTTTCAGTCTGAATTGGATGTTTTTTAGGTCTGAATTCTCAGTACCTAGAAGCACCCCTGGCATGTGAGGAATGCTTAATAAACGTTTGCTCGGTAGAGGTATTCAGGCAGGTTTCAAGTAGTCATTTGCAGAGAGCTACAACTTTCATAGCAACACTGGGATTCAGCATGTCGACTACAACATAAAAACTGGGAAAAGAGGGTTTTGAATCAATAAGACATGATGCTTATTAAAAAATTTAGAAGCTACAACATGCTATATCACATCTCTGTGCTGTTACAAAACTTTTCTGATTCAGAAAGAAAGTCAACACTCCTTGTGGTGTTAGTTCCTTTCCGTCTGGCCCCTCTGCTTGGTGGGAAGGCACTGCTGGCCTCGCCCCTACTCTCCCCTGCTGTAGTGTGCAGGCACTGTTCCCTAAGCAGGCTCTTCTGTGGTTTTCAGGATGGCCAAATAAATTTCACTATTTGCAAAATGCTAGGTGAGATGACATTTTCAAGAATGGCAAAAAACATTTTTCACCCAAGTGTTGGAGAACAACACTGAATTCTGGCAAGTCATGTCTCACGCTGAAATAGGAGACAGTATAAAGAATTATATTTTCTGGAGTTTTTACAAATAATGGATTTAACTCTGCCAGAATGAAGAGAGCTCAAATATGGTGTGTATATCTGCCTACGGGGCAGGCTGTACACAAATCTGGCACTTCAAAGGTTGACAAACTAGTGTTGGCTGGTGGGTAATAAAAGGGGTATCTTTAAAGTACAACATTCATTATTGACTGGTTGACACTTAAGAAGTACTATTTCCAAATATGTATCACATAAGCAGAAGCCTGTTTTGTTAGCAGTAAAAATGACAATAATGTATTTGTCTGGACTATTCTAATATGATACAGTAAGATTAACATCAGAAATAAAAATAGCATGCCGTAATGCTATACCATTCAATAAAAATGGCTTCTTTTTAGAGGACCAGGCCTGACTTTTCTCTTTAGCCCTAAAAATTAATAATCTATCTGTCTTCTGGGGACAGAGGCAAGACGAGAATAAGAAGAAAGGAAACCCAAGAGTGGGTGGGGGAATGAATGGCAACCTTGTTCCAGGCATCGGGGACATGCCAGAGTTTCTCACTAGAAACAGTGGAAGACACACTGAAAGATGGCATTTCTTTTAGGCTGGTGGGCAGAGAGAGACTCATTAGGGTGAATATCTCATCCTTTGTCTCTCATAAAAGGCCTGAAAGAAATCAAAGAAATTCATCAACCTCTCCATCAAAATCATGGGAAGGATGAACAAGGAGAGCTGAGGGAAGGAAGTCTTTGTAGCCTTCTGGAATCCCTGCCTCTGTGTGTCGCAAGCTACGTACCCAGTACAGCACATCTGTCCAGCCCTCCATGGTGATGCACTGGAACACTGTCAGCATGGCGAAGGCGAAGTTGTCAAAGTTGGTGATGCCGTGCCTGGGCCCGTCCCACCCGGGCTTGCACACGGTGCCATTCTGACACTGCCGTCCATGGCCTGTCTCCAGAGCACAAGGAGAGGGGTCGTCTTCTGCTGGAGCATCTCAAATGGCCAGGGGAGAGGAGAAGAACAGAGGGGAGGGAGAGACAGGCAAAGAAAAAAGGAGCAAGAAGTCAGGCAGGAAAGGCATAGGATAAAGTTGATGGGATAGGCACAACCACCACGGTAACAGTGATCACAACACATTTTCATGTGTTCCCCCATGTATGACCTAAACAATGTAAGTAACTAGGTATTCATTTTAGGCTGCTGTTGATTTAGAATGTCAGTATGTTCAATTAATTATTGTAAAACTGAATTTTAAGCCCAGCAATTGGTTTCAAAGACAGTAGTGTTATTGCACATTCTGTTGTAACATGTCAGCATCATAGTCAAATGGCCAATCAAAAAATAATGATTATATAACCACTTTGAGTGGAAAATATCCTGGAAGATGATAGGAAGTCCACGTTTTATTTTGGTGGTAAAATATCTATAGGCACTTGCATTGAAATACCAGACTTTTGAGTGAGGGCATGTTGGGTGGAAGACTGTTCCGCACAATTAGCCAACAGATCCCATCCAGTGGCACTTTGAGACTATATGATGTTCCATAACATATTACATGATAGATACATCACCAGGGATACAAGTCACCTTCTCAAGGACGCCTTATGTGGATGAAGGATAAAGTAAATTCTGACCGTGGGGAAAGGACCAACTGTAGCCGTCTTTATTACAGCCCTGACCGAGCACAAGCACGGCTGCCTGTTTCATGCAGGTTAAGTGGAACCTGGCAGCACCACCCTTGGCTCACCAGCATGCAAACCTTTCAGAAGAAAGAATCATTTCCTGACCTCAACTCAAGACAGAGTGCCAGTGGATGGCAGAGAGACCACCAGCCAGGTAGGGACAGGGCCTTTCCAGGAAACAGTTCAGCATCTGTGGCTACAGACAGTGCTTGGGCTAATTCTGCATGCTAGAAACAGCTGCTAAAAAGTCAATACATTAAGATGAGGTTTATATTTTTGGTGCAGAGATCATTAGTAAATTTAAATAAGACTTGATTGATCTAGGAATTTCTATTATGGTATAATAATAGAGAAATACTGACGAAGTCTTGGCCCCGGCTGTGGAAGGGAATAGTGTAGAATTCACAGAAGTCTGTGAACTTAAGGACATTGTCTCATACTTGTAGAAATTAACAGTAATAAACAGGATGGACCTCAGTTGTAACAAATAAATGATTGCCTCTAACCACAGTGAAAATATGGCGCCAGAGAGAATCTACTTCCAGTTCTTCACTTAGAGATAATGAGTCACCCAGAATCTTTTCTTGTTTCATATGTATCAAACCAATGGCACTGTCTAGTCCTTCTAAATGGAAGACTGGTGGTTGGTTGGTTCTTTCTCATTTTGTGGCTTCAGATTTGAAACTTCACTCCGAAGTGGAAGACAGAAAGAGAATATTAATCCTTAACTAAGAGATAATTCTTAAGAGAATGGAGTTGAGCAGTATGGCTGGAAATACATGCTAGATTGTGTCTTATTGGTTTTTTACCTTTTTTCTCTTTTTTAAAACAGCTTTATTGAAATATAACGTACATTTCTTACAACATGTGAATGTAAATGCACAGCTCAATTATTTTTAGTAAATGTGCAGTTGTGCAGCCATCGCCACCATCCATTTTAAAACACCTCCATCATCCTCCAAAATTCCCGTGTACCTGTTTGCAGTCAACCTGCTCCTGTCCTATCAACCTGGTCTGCATTCTGTCCCTATAGCTTTGTCTTTCTAGAAATTTCATATACATGTACATTTCACTGTCTGTTTATCTATTCACCAGCTAGTGGGCATTTGGACTGTTTCCAGGTTTGGGCTATTGCGAATAGTGCTGCCTCCTAGCTCATCCTCAGCCGAGTGCTTCAGGTTGTACATAGATGTTTATCCGATCACTGAGGTATACAGGTCTGCATCACTCACTGGCCCCTGAGCTACCTGAGAAAATGAGCATCCACACCATTTCCCAACTCCAGAGGCTGGCTCCAAGGAGGGCTCCGTTCCTGTAGCTGAACTCTAGCAAATTTTTGTGACTTCTGAAATCTTGAAATCTTTGGAGACTTGGATGTGAGTTTAAAAAAGAGGAGGCTACAAAAGGAGGGAAACTAAAAAGTGAATACCAAACCTAAAGAATTGGAGAATGAGTGCCTAAAAAATTGAGAGTTGAGAGGCTGGAAAACCAAGAACCAAAGAGATCATAAACTCTGTTGTGTCCCTGCCCATTCTAGTGATGGCTTTCTAGAATGATGTGTTCCGTCTCTGTTATGAAACTGCTAGAATGATATGAAAGAGGGGGTGAAAAGAGAAGGGAAAAACAGGAGACCCACATCTTTTTTTCTCCTGTTTTGCTTTTTAGTGTAATAAAGATAATATTAATCTTTGCATTGTGACTACTAATCTGTCATCTTTCCCTGTGTTCTCAGTTCCTGATATGAGCAGAAATAAAGAAAACATGAAGGGTGGCAATGTAAGTTCTGAGTGTCCTTAAGAAAGGAAAACATATTTCAGGTTTTTAAAACTATTATGTTGAAAAGAAACAGCATGAAGAGGAAGTGGTCTCTAATAAAAGAGAAAGAGTTGAGATTCAGAAAGATTATCTAAAGGCTCAAGGGCCACTCTGCTATTTTAAATGCCTTGAACAACAATAAAAAAAAGATTTGAGAACAATTAAGAAGCAGTGATGATCTGGTAAAAATAGGTATCTATAAAAGGCACTAGAGAGAACACTTAAAAAATGTGAACACACACAAATCAGCAGGTCCTTGGAACATGCACTGGAGAGTGAGGGGAAATTAGCTCTAATGGGAAAATGTGTTGGTTTTCCTCAGCAGAGTCATGACATCCTAGTGGGGGAAAGTCAGAACCTGAGGGAGGAGGAAGAAATAAAGCAATGTGGGTGAGGAGGGGGAGGGTCATTCTGGAAAGTCCAAGTTCAGTTTGCAGTAAAATAATGGCGGCCAGGTTAGGAGAGAGTTTAGAAATGCAGTCAATGCCAACAAAACCATGAAATCCCAGGAGAATGCCAGCTGGGGGTTCCAGGGAGAAACACAAAAGACAAAATCAATTACTTTTTTAGGACTCAATTTTAAGAAGTGAATAGAATAAAAGTGATTTCATTTCTAGGTTTTAGTCAGCCCATCCTTTGCCAATCTCAGGAGTAATTATTGTGCTGGGCACAGCCATTCAGAGTGACCTGACTCAAAGCACCATCAACCAGATGGGACAACCAAAAACAAAAGGTCCCGGCATATGGTGACAAGTCTGTGGAGGAACAAGGAAGGCGCCTTCCAGATCCCTCAAGGATTGTGGGAAGAGTGCCTCTTCTGAGACTGCCTCTCTAGGAGTGCAAGGGCCATGTACACAGGGGAATGGTTCATGTGGCCAGCTCCAGGTCTTTCTTTATAGATTTTATGGGAAACATGGCCCAAAATTCAATGTAGTCCAAAATTTACAAGCACATAAAATTCAGTTGGAAAAATAATCTCAAAATGGAAAAATGGAAATTTTTCTCAAAGTGGAATTTGGTGTAAATTTCATTAAATATTCTAACAAGGGCTCACAAGCACTTTCATATAATCTAAATTTGCAGAAAATATGCTAATTGAATCCAAAGTCTAAAATTTTTTTTAAAAAATCACCTATTCTGAAGGTGGTACAAAACTGTCCAAAACACACTGGGATTGGTTTCAAAGACTGCAGGTTTTTGGTTTTCTGCTCTTGCTGCATCAAGTATGTCCAGGCTCCTGTACATTTTTTCTCCTCATCTGCGTTCGCCACTGTGTGGGTGGAAGAGGCCTTGCCGACAGCTGCATCAGGTTCTGTCAGGACGATGGAGTGGCCCCTGGATTATCATCAGACAGCAGGTTTAGGAGGGAGGAGATACGTGAGCTCCTGACTGCAGTGTGGAGAGGGAAGGCTCCTGCAGCCAAGTGTCCTCGGTTCTTTTTCCCAGCAGAGACTCTGGCTCCACACAGAGAGCGAGGTCACCTTCCCAGTGGAGCTGGTGTGGCTCCCCGCTCTGGAATGCTTCTCTCGGTGTCTGGCTCTGACAACCTGACTCCCAGGGCTGATGGCCGTGTCCATGATGAGAGCCACCTCCCTTTCTGAACTTGCGGAGTGAAGGTAAAACCCACCACATAAATAATCTGATGCATCTTCTGGTACTTTTTCTGGTCCTGTCTATTATCCAAGATGGATAATAATATGGTTCTATATTGACCACTACAATTGGTGAGGCCAGTTCCAGCTTTATCCTAAAAGCAGGGAGGTCACTAACTTTTAACAGGCGAGGAGGCTCTTTTACCAGACTGTCCAGCAGTAGCATGGAGCAGAGTGTCCTGTCCTGTATATCCCTTGTATACCATGTCCACCATTCCCTTGTCATGTGTGGCCACTGAAGGCCTCAACAAAGGCCAGTGACTTCCAAGCAACATTCAGGGTTGCTTGCTAGCATAGGCCCTTAGAGGACTCTGCTACCAGGAGAAAACACACTTTTCTATTTTCCCAGCAGGATGGTAGAAGCCATGTGCAGTTTGGGGAATAGTGCCCCTTTTCTGAGTGGGGTACAGACACTGGGCCACAGGGCAGGACTGCCATCTTTGGCTGTATGGCAGGATTTCACCATTTCACTCTCCACCACTTAGTATGTTGTTGGCGAGAGCCACATCATCACCCACTGCTGAGTTGATGGGAGTCTTGAGACATGAGATCCCAGTGACTGCCTGAGGAATTTGGGTCAAGTGGGTCATCGATCACTTCAGTACAACTGTACAAACTTTAGACACATTACAGTCAGCTGCTAAACAGGATTTAGAATGAGCTCTAATGAAGCCACAAAATTAATATAAATATTACAAATATTTGTATAAATAATACAAATATTATTGGTTTGGGGCTAGTTACAGAACAAACTGAACATAAGGAAGGATTTGAACTCAAGGGGAAAATATTATTCATTGCATTATTTGGTATTTCTTTTTTTTAAATTTTGTTTTAATGATTGTTCAAGTATAGTTTTCTCCCCTTTACTCCCAATCCAGCCCACCCTACCCTCCCTCCCAACTTCCCTCCCATTACCACACTCCCCCTAGTTTTTATCCATGTGTCTTTTAACTTTGTTCCTGTAAACCCTTCCCCTTTTCCCCTGAAATTCCCTCTTCTCTCTCCTCTGGTCACTTTCTGCCTGTCCTCTATTACAGTGTCTTTGACTATATTTTGCTTGTTTCTTTGTTTTGTTGTTTAGGTTCCTGTTGAAGGTGAGATCATATGGTATTTATCTTTCACTGCCTGGCTTATTTCGCTTAGCATAATGCTTTCCAGTTGCATCCATGATGTTGCAAAGGATAGAAGCTCCTTCTTTCTTTCTGCTGCACAGAATTCCATTGCGTAAATGTACCATAGTTTTTGATCCATTCATTTACTGATAGGCACCTAGGTTGCTTGCAACACTTAGCTATTGTAAATTGTGCTGCTATGAACATGGGGGTGCAGAGGTTCTTTTGGATTGGTGTTTTAGGATTCCTAGGATATAGTCCCAGCAGTGGAATTGCTGGGTCGAAAGGCAGATCCATTTTTAGTTTTCTGAGGAAATTCCATACTGTTTTCCATAGTGGTTGTACCAGTCTGCAGTCCCACCAACAGTGCACTAGTGTCCCCTTTTCTCCACAACCTCTCCAACACTTGTTGTTTGTTGTTTTGCTTATGATGGCCATTCTGACTGGTGTGAAGTGGTACCTCATTGTAGTTTTAATCTGCATCTCTCTGATAGCTAGCGATATTGAACATCGTTTCATGTGATTTCGGATCTTCTGTATGTCTTTGGAGAAGTGTCTGTTCAAGTCCTTTGCCCATTTTTAATTGGGTTGCTTGTCTTCTTAGAGTAGAATCATGTAAGTTCTTTATATATTTTGGAGATTAAGCCCTTGTCTGAGGTATCATTGGCAAATATGTTTCCCATACAGTTGGTTCTCTTTTTATTTTGATACTGTTTTCTTTAGCTGTGCAGAAGCTTTTTATTTTGATGAGGTCCCATTTGTTTATTCTTTCCTTTATGTCCCTTGCTCTAGGGGACATGTCAGTAAAAAAGTTTTTGCGTGATATATCTGAGATTTTCCTACCAATGTTCTCCTCTAGTACTTTAATGGTGTCACGGTTTATATTTAAGTCTTTTATCCATCTTGAATTTATTTTTGTATAAGGTGTAAGTTGGTGTTCTAGTTTCACTTTTTTGCACGTAGCTGTCCAGTTCTTATTTGGTATTTCTTAAAGCAAGGCTGGAACCTCAGAATTCTAGCTAAAAGCAAGACCTGTTGTTCCAATATTAAAGAGCTTCTAGGTTTTTTTTAACATGATAGTTTATTTTATATAATTATGATCCAAGTAATTGGAAGTTCTCTCTAGACTGAAAAAAATAGACTCTCCATCAAAAAAGTAAGAACAATTGTGTGTTCATGGGTTTATAGTTTTTTCGGGGCTGTGGCAGTGACCTTGCAAAAACCCAATATATCCAATCAAACCAGGTCATTCAGATCAGGTAATTTATTCTGTTTTCTGATTATGAAAAATCCATTTTACTCCTTGTTGTATAGGTGATGTCTCTCTCTAGCACCCCAAAGCAGAAGGGGTCAAACTGAATTTAATTTCTGGGCTGAATGGAAATGAGAAGCAGCAGATGGAGAGAAGTTAGGTATCTTTTAATGTTTCAAACACACTCCCCTTTCTTCACTAAGATGCCAAAAACTAAGATGCAAGATGTTGTTTGAGGGGAAAAAATCATGGAAATTTAACATTAATAACCCCTTGTTGTGGGGGAGGGTATTTTTTCCATCAAATTTTTATGTTACACTACTTTACATGTCTGTTTAAAAGCCTTGTCAATTTCTGTTTAAATGTTTTTTTAAAGGTCAAGCTGAGATTTTAGTAACTTAAGACAGCTGTTTATATTATACTCCATAAGTCAAAACTCTAGACCTACTTAAGGAAGTGCTTAATGAGCTAGCATTGCTTATAAAATATATTGATTTATGGAAGGACCATGGAGAGCAGAATCTCAAAAAGGAAAGGACTGAGGTAGAGCAGTTTTGAGGAAATTGTGAAGCAGAGAAAAACCTCTTCCTGGAGGAAAGAAGTTTCACTGCTGGCAAGGAGATGCTTCCCTACCCACCATCCTCCTCCCTGCATGAGATACAGGGCCAGGGATACTGCCTAGGAGTGGAGAAGCATTTGCCTAGGAACAGAGAAGTGGAGGATATTAAGAGTGGGGGAGTTAGGGTCAGCCCCTGAGGACCCAGCCTGCTGGTTACAGGCAAAGCTACCTTCCTGAAAGGGCTTCTGATGGTAAGCAACACTGAAGAATCGACAGAGCAGAGATCTATAGTCCCCAGGATAGTTCTGATTCTTAAATGAACATATTCAAGGAGGGCTAAGGGATGTTTCTTGAATTGCACAGCTCATTTAAACAGTGTTTAGCAGTGCTGGACAAAGCTTGCATTTAGCTGTTTTAACAGAGATCAATTTTAGCAAAGACAAAAATTTCAAGAGAAAAAAGGAATACCAATTTCTGCCTCTCACTTAACCATGGTATGGAGACATGAGCACTGGAGTGGAGGGGCCTGTCCAGGCACCACTGGTCATATGGCGGCAGTGTCCCTGAATGGAAAACAGTGACCACAGAGTAAAGCTTCTAGAGAGCTGGCTAGCCAGCATCTTCCCTTACCTGCTATGCCTTCCTGGTTGTAGCAGGTCTTATGCATCTTCCCCATGAAGAGCTCCAGGCCAATGATAGCGTAGATGATGATGACAAACAGCACTAGCAGGGCGATATGCAGCAGCGGGACCATGGCCTTGATGATGGAATTCAGAACCACCTGGAGACCTACATCAACAAATCACAGACAGTAACAACAATGAGAACACCAGCTTCCATGTATTGAACCACATGCTCTCTTGGATGCCATACTGACACAACGTCATGCAATCTTCTTAGCAGCTGTACCAGTGATATATTACGAGCCCAGTTTTTTAGATGGAGAAACTGAGAGACAGAGCAAGAATCTACATCTGGGGTAGCCTGACCCCAAGTCTCTCCTAGCACCATATCCAAATGAAAAGGATGGCAGGGCTATACTTCCAAAGGGAAGTATATGTTGTTTCACCCAAAAGTATTCAATTTTCTAATACCCCAGCATAAAGACAATCTTCTCCTAGAGCAGTGTCTCACTGCAGAAAGGGCTCACTTTGACCAGAGACAGCCATGCAAGGACTTACTGATCACTCAAGAGCCTATGGCTGACCCATCTGCTATAAAACAGGTGAGCCTGGTAGTATCAGATCAAGGGGGCAGGACTTCCTTTGCTGAAGCTTACTCACACCCTTAGGACACATCTGGATGGTAAGACTTCCCTGAGAGGGCTGAGGAATTAGCTCTGAAAGCACCTTCTCTAGATAACATGAAAGAGACCTCTCTTCTTACAGATTTCTGACCAGGGCACTTTCCCTCAGGACCTGAGTCTGAAGAACATCATTGCCTTCCATTTGAAAACCCCACTGACTCATGGACATGGACAACAGTGTGGTGATTGCTTGGGGGAGGGGAGTATAAGGGGTCTAAATGGTAATGGAAAAAAATACAATAAAGATGAAATTAAAAAAAAACACTGAAGGCAGTTCCATTTAACAGGCATGGAATTTCAGTTTGAGAAGATGAACGAAGTTCTAGAGATGGATGGTGGTGGTGGTGGTTGCATGATACGAGTTGACGTGGAGCCACTAAAATGTGCACTTAAAAATGGTTAAAATAGTAAATTTTGTTATGCATATATTATCACAATAAAATTTGTTTAAAGTACCCAGATACCTGAAAAAAAAGTAAATGAAAAACTCTACTTGGAACATGGGTCTTATCATTGTATCCCAAAGGTATGTAGGCTTGTACTGTTGGCTTCTGGGGAGAAGGACCCCCTCACTTATAAGCTCAACCATAAATAACATACCAAGAGTGCTCCTCATTTTTTAAAAAGATTTTACTTATTTATTTTCAGAGAGAGGGAAAAGGAGGAAGAAAGACAAGGAGAGAAACATCAGTTGGTTGTGTCTTGCATGCCCCCTACTGTGGACCTGGCCAGCAACCCAGGCATGTGCCCTGACTGGTAATCAAACCAGTGACCCTTTGGTTCACAGGCTGGTGCTCAATCCACTGAGCCATACCAGCCAGGGCATGAATGCTCCTTATTTAAAGGGGATTTTGAAAGTTTTCAGCTGCAAATGCCAAAGAGGTGGTCACAGGCAAGTCACCCCCACATTACCTCTAATCCTAAGAAAGTTTTCTGTCAACAGTGACTGCACCAAGTCTTCACATCCTAGGAGAGATGTGGGGGAAAGGCAGGCCCTCCTTCCTTACATCTAGCCAGCTGTGCAGAAAATCTGTGGGCCACCTCTGACACATGTATGATAGGACACTCCCCTCTGAATCATACCACAGAGGGCACTTTCAGTGTTGCTGTCTGACTTTCCCGCCCCTACCATGGACATTGGAAGTTTCACCTTTTTATTCACCCACTGCCTTCCTCTCTGAGTAAACAAAGGCTGGGTCACCACTCCCCAGATGGCAGGGCAGTCACTGGTACTTTTAATCTGGTGGAGTGGTTTTCACAAGACTAATTAGAAGAATTCCTCCTAGCTATAGCCAAGCTGGGAGAGAAAATAAATAAATAAATAAAAGAGAAAAGCTGGAATAATTTTACCTGTGGAATTAAGGAGTACTTTGCAGCTTCCCATTACAACAAGATATTTTCAGATCCAAATGATTCCATTAATTAGCAAGTCGTACACATATTAGTGGTAAAGGATGCGAAGCCATGAGAAAGTTGAAAAATGAACCGCAGAGCAACTTTGAGAGGTGTCTGCTGCAGGGAGAGCACGCCAATGGCTACTCACAGAAAGGGCAGAGAACCCCATCTGGGCTACCCAAGCCATGAGGGGCCTTTGCCATCAGGCCTTCAGTGCCAGGGCCTCCAATGGCAAGAAAAGAGTGGGAGACAGGATGGGAAACTCCCTTGCGCCCTGGCCACAGGGTCTGCTCTTAGAATAAAGACAATCCTTCTCATGCCCTACAAGGCTCCAGAGTGTCCAGCCCACCCACCTCTCCACCCACTTCCATCCTCTGGCCCTCACTCTTTGGACTCCTGGTTAAACAGCTTTTCTTTTAGACTCAAATATCATATACTTCTCCCTCTACCCAGCTGTCACAATGCTGTTCCCTCAGCTAGAATGCTTTCCCACCATTCCCTCCTCCTCACCCTTTGACTCTCAGCCTAAGCGTCTCTCTTCCCTAGGATCCTTCCCCAAACTCCCAGAGCAAAGAAGTTTCATTTCTTACATGTCTTCTTGGAGCCATTTCCTTTCCTTTGGAACATTAGTCTCAGTTTGGAGTTGTGTGTTAATTAAGTGTTGTCGGGGTTTTTTTAACATCTGCATCTCTCACATGGGGGTGAGTTTTACGAAGATGGGAACTGTCCATTCTTTGCACCAAGGCTAAGGCTTAGCTTGTGGCTGAGCACACAGAAGGCACTCAGTAAGTGTTAGCTGAAGGAATGACACCCAATCTAAGGAAACGCTGCTGCTGTCGTGGAGCTCCAGTGGGCTTTGCTGCAACGAGTCTGCTAGACAGGTAGGGATGTGAGTGGCCAGGAAGTTCCTGGGGCTTGTAGACTCAGGCATAGACTCCTGTGCAGGATGCAAAGAAGCCAAAAGGAAGTCATAGCACACTGGGGGCCTCCTTTCTGTCATAGGGATGCTACAGAATTCCTACGGAGTGCTGATCCCCTGTCTTTTGTTTCAGTTGGTGGCCACTCTACCCACCTGGGCACCCAGGCCAGGAGATGGATCTTACAGACTCCTCCCTCCATCAATGATCAAGGCCTGTCAGTTTGATTCTGAAGTGTTATAGACAAGTTAAATTATTTTTACTATATAAATAACATGCTAAATACAGAAAAAATGGAAAATACTTATTACAGAGAAATTGCAAAACAATGGGGAACAAAAAGAGAAGGAAATTACTCATTAGCCTACCACCTATGCATAATCAGTGTTAGCCTTTTGGTGTATGTTTTGGACATTTGGCCCATGACTTGTTTTCCTCCTCTCCATCCCTTTGGTGTTCATCATTTGGTTAACTAGATTCCCCATGTTCAGTTTTGCCCAATCTTCATGCCACAGTTAGAATGTTCTACTAAAGCACAAATTGGAGCGGGTTTCTCCCCTACTAACGTCCTCCAATGACTCCCATCACCTACAGGTAAAATTCACCTGTCTCCTGCCATGATTTGACCACATCTGATTCCAGTTAATACCATATTCCAGTAATATACCAAACTGTCTGAACTGTGAGTGCAGTTCATGCCTCCCTATCTCAGCAAATGCTGTTCCCTATGCCTAGAATGCCATTCCCTGACTAAGAGCCCCTGGAGCCTCACCTCATCTTTGCATCAGTGCATAGTAGTGACTCAGTGCACACAGAGCTAAATCACAGGTCAGAAGACAGAAACCTCAATGACAAAGGAATTTGAAACCATGTCATTTGATGCTCTTTAGAAGGAACTGAGGGTGTATTGTCAAGAAAAGATAAGACCCATGAAATGGAAAAAAGTACAGGCAGAGAGATTGATATCAATGATTTTCACATGATTTAAACTGTGGTTTTGAGGCAGAGGAGTTTGATGAATTCTGCATGACAATAGAGATGGAACTAGGACCAACTAGGAAGTGTTCAGAATGGATTTGGGATCAACACAAATAAAAAGTCTCCAAGACACAGACTTATGTGAAGGGGGTGTGAGCTGCCTTAAGAGGCAGCAGGTTCCCCCTTCTCATAAGTAGTTGACTACTGACTAAATAAGCTCTTGGGGGAGATGCATTGGTAGGGGTTCAGCCTGCATAAAGGATTTCTCTGGCACACTAAAGCCCCTATAGCTTCACTGACATGCTCTGAAGACTTACCATGGGTCATGTGCAGCTCTCAAAACTCTACCTAGATTATTCTATTTCCTCCTGGCAAC
Organism: Tonatia bakeri; assembly: GCA_004024845.1. Lineage (NCBI taxonomy): Eukaryota > Metazoa > Chordata > Mammalia > Chiroptera > Phyllostomidae > Tonatia > Tonatia bakeri. The sequence continues at coordinate 22,115 of PVIA01001546.1, read as the reverse complement.
AACATGGAGTAGGTACAATTATTAATCATATATTACAGTTGAAAAAAGTGAGTCCTAGGGAGGTTCAATGGCCTGTCCATAACTGTACAGCTGGTGACTGGTGGCATGGAGTTTAATGCCAGGTGGCCTGGCTCCAGAGCCTGTGAGCTTCCCCATGGCCTATACACTGTGATTCTCAGCCTCCATGATCTACGTCCATGAAGCAGTCATACAGGCTTATAACATCTTCCAGGAAGGTACAGGAGCCTACTCCCTGCTTCCGGAAGAGCAAGCCTTTCCAATGTTAGTCCCAGGAAAGGCTTCAAGTTTCTGCCTGCTTTTCTCACAGCCAACCTGGGATAGCAGTAGCCAGGCTGGTGTGTGAAGGCATGGGGCCAGGATTTCTTCTCTCCAGTCTATTATAAGAATGTGGGTCTCAAGGCCTGGACGCTTGTTAGCTTCTTCCTAGAACTGGCTCACAGCTGTCCTACACACAGTTCTAGCTCAAGTTCTAACTTGGAAAACAGTGACATTTCTCCACCCAAGTTTTCTCCTCAGACAGGTCATGCATATGGCTGATAAGCAATTGGTAGGCCCATCTTCAGGGCTGGCTGATCACACTGGTGGAAGTAAATAAGCCCTTGATAAGCCTGGTGAAACAGCTGTTATAAAATGCCCTGTGAACACAAGATCATAAGGCTTACATATATGATGATTCTATTTTCCTCGCCTGAAATCAGGATACAAGATCTGACAAATACACTTATGTACTTATGGATAGAATATTTGATATGAAAACTCTACTGGAAAATTTGAAACATTCAGTTCCACAGAGATTAACACATAATCTAGAAGTCCAGTCTCCACTAATTTGCAGTTCATGTCAGATGACCTCCTCTTGGTGGATGGAAAAACTACCTCATGCCTAGTTGCCAGACCTTGCAGGGAGATGGGCTCTGGGAAGTGGCACCATTAAATGCTGGAATTAGAGAAAGGGCAGAGATGGAGCTTAGAGAACACATGTAACTCTGCCTTTTCTCCCTCTTATATTGATGTAAGGCCCTCTAGACAAATGCCTTCCCTCTGGGGTCCAACTTGAGCCTGAGAAAAAAGAACAAGAACTTACTGGGGCTGAAAGGTAGTGTGCAGAATTGTGGTCTGGTCAAGAGCTCTGTTTTTTTCATGCAAACTCTACTCCCATAGTCCCCTCTTTAAATTAAAATTTTAAGTCATTCTGGTATGGAATGGGAGGGGAAGAGGGAGAAGTAATTGAAGGGCCCAAAATTGGAGATCTTTGCTAATGTTAGTTTGATTTCACTGTTCAGATTCTACATTGACTTACAGCTTTTTTGTTGGTGGCTAGGAATGTACATTTCATATTCCCAGCAATTCAGACTCCAAGGTTCCAAACAAGCATTAGGAAAGCAATAAAAATCATCAAGGAGGTCTGATCACAGAGTCCATAAGGAAACAATGCTGAAAATAACTGAACTAAGAGAAGTTTGGGCTTAGTGTGGTGGTGGTGCTGGATACAAGCTACTTATAGGTGGAGTCAAAGTTTGTCAGAACAGGGAAAGGACTTTGGAATCACCCAACTCGATGACTTAATTTTCACTCCTTCAAAGGGTGCTAATTGAGCTATATTGTATGGGCCACCTGCTGTGACAAAGATAGGGGATACTGTGGGGAAAGAAAGGCCCTCAGGCTTTGCCCCCACAGACCACTTAATGGAAGCCAAACATCAATCAAATAATCACACAATTGATACATGATTACAAGCTCTGCTAAGATCTTTAATGGAACAGAAGGGTATCATAAGGGTCCTCCTTTAGCACTGAGGGTAGAGGAATTCTTTCTCAGGAAGGAAGGTGAAGGCCAAACAACGAAGATGAAGAGGACCTGGCCACGTGAGTGGGCAGGAAGATGGGTCTAGGCAGAGGCGGCTGAAAGTTCCAGGTGAGGACAGTTGCCAGGATGATTTTGGAGTCTCATGGGAGACCCACGACTCCTACCTGTCAGCCTCATGCTTTTCCCTTGCCTTTGCTCTGCCTCTTTAAAAAATGAGTGAAAGGAGATTAGGAAACCAGTTTACTGCTTCTGTACAAAGTCTGAGGAAGCAGACATTACTTTCACTTTCAGAGGAAACAATTCAGAAATCACATGAGAAGGGTTCTAACAACTGCCTCATTTGTGAAATGGAGGAAATAATCCCCATCCTGTGCAGCAGAGGGAGCAGAGGGAGGCAGAGCTAGGCCAAGAGGTCTCTACGACTGCTGGCTTTGGGGGGCACCTTTCTCACCATGTTCCTGGCTGACTCAGCCAACTGGAGAGCCATGGCACCACCTACAATGCTGCCACATAGCAAGCCTACATGGAAAGGGATGTCCTGCTAGCCTCAAGCCTGGAAAAAAAAATGTGCTAAAATGGGACAGCACCATTCCTGAAGCAGTCAATTTTTCCCAATGAAGTTAGCGGTGGTTTCACTGCTGACTCAGAACTCTACAGTGTATTGGGGTTATCGCTAAGAAGACACATATCCACGTCCAGGACTGGGGAGGATTCAGGACTGCCCCCCTTAGGACATGCCCAGGAGTTTAGACAACTTCCTAATTTCAGCTGGCTGTCCTCTCCTTGCAGAATGGCAGCCAGAAAAACATACTAATAATCCAGAAGTCTGATAGCTGAATGAGGATTAACTGAGAGGCTGACCCAGCAAAGCAAGTTATACCTTCCATATTAACCAAATTTGAGTGAAATGATAAAATCATTACATGGTGAGCCAACTCTACACTTCCTTACCAGCCTCTCCTCGGACTTGGATGCTGTCTGAAAGAAATTTATTCCTATTAAAACAGATGCTCAAGTAAAGAACGTTGCTTTTGCCATGTCCATTCAGCCCCCTGGACCTCACTCACCTTAAATCTGGGCCACTGACTTTGAGAAAGTGTAGTAGAAATACTAACCTTTCCTAGGAGGGGAATCTACAATGAGGTTTTCCTTCTCTAGGTCCCTTCTCTCTCTAAGTCTGCCCTGACAGAAATGCCATCTGAGGAGTGCTCCCTTTCCAATGTAGAGAAACCAACAGACCCAGATATACTAGTTTCTTAACTTCTTCCTCTAGGGGTTAAGGTTGCCTTTCTCCAGAGCCACAGACAGCTATGCGTCCCTCACTTGGGAACATTCAGAGCACCTAAGAAGTATCCTGTGAGTTGGCATGGGCAGTGGGGGAAAAGGGGCAGTGCAGTGCAGTGGTTAAAGCACAGGGACCCCTGGAGCCAAATCACTGGACTGAATCCTGCCTCTACCACTTCTGAGCTAGGTGAACTTGGACAAGCTATTTGACATCATCTGAAAGTGAGGATGATGACAGTACCTACCTTACGAAGTTGCTGAGGGGATTAAACAAGTTAATTCATGTCAAGTGCTCAGAACAATGGCTGGCCCATAGTAAATGCCATTATTGTAAGTGTGGTGAGGCCACCTGTGGAACCCTAAAGTAGTGAACATGCATACGGGATTAACCACATCTGGGATTTTGTTAAAATGCAGGCTTAGATATGGTCCCTCTGGGGTGGGGCCTGAGTTCTGCATTTCTGATCAGGCCGCAGGTAACACTGAAGTTGTCATTCCACCGACTGAACTTTGGGTGCAAGGCCATAGAGCTCTCCAGTCATGCTGGGAGGCCACAGCCTCATGTGGCCTGATGAGGTCTGCAGTACTCTTAAGCACTCACTGGATTTACCGTGGAGCAGGTGACTCTTGACACAGCACTCTTGTTGAGTAATTTGTATAGTTGGTAAAGCATGTGAGGCCAAAGTTGGATACAGAAAATGCCACACTCTAACTGGTATGAGGGTCCTACAGGGTCATGTACTGAAAGTTTTACTTTATGGGTCAATTTTTATTTTTTTCTAAACACACGATCACTGTAGAGGGCAAGAGAGGGACATATGCCTAAACTGCACTACTGGGGAGCAGAAGTGACGGATGCTAGTGTCTCTCCTTCCAGCTACAATAAATTTAAGCTCCAACAGAGTGATGGAAGGGACTCTGACAATTGCAACCCGCTGCTGTGAGGTTACAGTGAGGTAGGTGCAGCTTGACATCAATTTCCCCTCCTGACAGTGGGCCTATAGCCTGTAACATTACCACTCTTACCAAGATAGCATCCTTAAATGTTACTTACTGCCTCCGACTGGCAAAGCCACGCCTTTGCAGTGGCCATTATGAAATTTTCTTCTCTCCTTGTCTCCATGACAGTGTGTAGTTTTAGTTTTTCCAACTCTACAATTAGTTCTTTGCCTCTTTCCTTCCCACCCTCCCTTCTGGACCTCTTTTAGTCTGAGGAATATTACAAAGACAAAAAAGATGAAGTCCCTGCCCATGAGGAGCTTTCGGCTACATGGAGAGACAGACATGAGAACAGCTGAGTGCAGAAGAAGGTGATAATGTTCCTAAAACTTTGTCCAGAGACTGTGAAGGCAGAAAGGAGGGAGAGACTACTTTAACCTGGGAGAGTAAGATAAAATTCCAGTGGAGTTATATCAGAGGGGGAAAGCTTCTTTCTGCCCTTTTATTTGGTTCATCTTTTACCCTTTGTGTCTCTCTCTAAACTCTCCCTTTCTCAGGAATTTCATTCATTTAACTCCCTCCTGAACTTTCAATAGTCACCATTGTAAGTCAGTCCAAATTTGCAATATATTTTGTCTCCTGTTTTGAGTAGTTCAAAACAGAGTAGCTCCACAAGCTACTAGATATTTCTACTGGGTTGTGCCGAGTTCAGGTTTAGATTTCTTGAGGATAAGGAGGGTGCTCACTAAATGTCCTCTGACTCTAACTCACTAGACAACTCCGGGTCCTCATATTCCAAAGCCACATGTGACTAGAATCTACAAATGAATTTTCCTTATCAGCGTGTGTGGTTGTGACTACCATCACCATTGTTGTTGTCATCCATCATTGTCATCACCATCATTGCCATCATCACCATCATCAGGTTGTGACTATTGACTTATGCTTACTTCTGATCTGCATGAACCAGTTCAGACTGGCTAGAAATTGGAGATAAGAAGAACCTCATAGACCATGTTTTGTACCTTCACTTGGCCAATGGAGCAACAGACAATAGTTTCATAGGCTTAATGACTTTCAAAGAAAATACATCTAGAAATAGAAAGAAGGCAGTTCTCTCTTGGGTTAAAGAGTAAGTTTGTCACACTGAGCATCAAGGGTGCCTGAAGCATTTTCCTACAGGAACAGAGTCTTCCTATTAAGGGGAGAAGAACTCTTGCCTGGAATGCTTTCCTGCAGTCTCAAGGTTTTTTTTGTTCTGTTTTGTTTTTATGTTCTTATTAAAATGTCCTTATTCATTAGAGGTTTTCATTTATTTTTAATTGAACCTTTCCATGTTAATAAATTTCTGCATCCCACAAGTGGTTTGATGAACATTAAAGGAGGATGTTGTCCTAGGGAAGACATGGTAGATAGTCTGTTGCCTAATGAATTTAAAACTATGAGAGTAATTAAAATATCAACCTTCATATTGAATTAATTTTTTGTAATGAGAAAAAATAAAAGAACTCCTGATATTAGAAAAAATTAAATATGGCAAAATGGAGATAAAATGATCCAAAACAAACATCAATGATGGTAGTACTGGCTTCTCTCTGGAGAATTCAGTATATGCTTTACATATATCATCATTTCCTTTCATTATTTGACTATCTTGATAAAGATAAATGGACTAAGCCAGATAACTTGTCCAAGATTACACCCTGTAAATGCCAGAGCTGGAGTTAAAAGCAAGCTAACCTTACTTTAAATCCTCCACTCTTAGCCACTGTCCTGGCAAAATGGCAAATATAGAACACTACTTCCTGACCCTGTGCCGTGACAGATGCTGTTATTAATCATGGTCTCCCTCCCTCTCATCCCAGAAAGGGCTTTACAATCCTTCTCAACAGTGCATCTCCCATGACAACACGAATTCACGGGAGGTGACTGGATCCTGACTTGGCACCCTCTATGTCCCTGCCCTACTGGTGATAAACTGTTTCTTTTGGTGATGGGCAGAATAGGAAGCAGACCTCTTTTGGTACCTGTTATGATACAGATGCCTAGACCTGAACTTTTCCTTCTTTTAAACAACTTCTTAATAAAAAAATTTGTGAGACATAACATATGCAGATGCATAAAAGAAAGATGTTACAACTTATAATTTATCACAAAACAAACAGCTACATAACTATCGCACAGGTCAAGAAATAGAACATCACCAGCTCCACAGAAGCCCCACTCATGTCCCTTACTGGGCAGTGCCCCTTCCTATATCAAAATAGCCAACAGATTATACTTAAATAACAAGATAAAATGTAATTCACCACATTAATAAAAACTCATGAATCTGTCAACAGATTTTGAGAACACCATTTCATAAAATTCATAATTTATTTCCTAATCATTTACATTCTTTTTCATATTTCCCATTCTTTTGATTTTCTATGCATGATTCTCAATATTTCCCCCAATCTCTCTACAGTCCAATCATTCTGTTTTTAGTTATGCCAAGTCTTCTTTTATATCCATTTACTTCATTTTTCAAATTTACTATTGTATTCTTAATTTCTAAGATTTACATAGTCTTATTTTCTACATCGTCTGGTTACTGTGGGGCCCAGTAGTACAGTCTACCTGGTCACCTGAGCTGGGTGTTCCAGGTGGCTCCTATGTGGGTCATGTGTGCCCTCCTGTTATAGTTGAGCCTGAACTGCTGTTGTCACATCAGTGGGAGGCTGACTGGCTATGAGGAGTGGTTGTGACTATAGCAGGGAAGCTATTGTGCAAGGGCTGACACCATGAAGCAGGATTCTCTTTAGCAGGGCTCTGCTGCCTGCTGAATCCACCCTTTGGATGTGTTGTGTGTGGAGCTGGTTGGGTGGTAGTCTGGTGTGATCTGAAGCCAGCTACCAGGTGTGTTGGTTTGGGTCCTTCCTGGGAGGCTGTCTGATGCAGGTCAAGGTCAACAGTTGCTTGTGACCAGCAGGGGTCACCCAGTAGGAGCTACAAAGTGATTTGTAGAATGTTGCCACCTGTTCTGGGCTTGGAGGTATCTAGGAGAGGCCAATCTGTGAACTGAAGCTTGCTGGTATTAGGTCCAGGCTTGGGGCTGCTTAACAAGAGGTACTGGGCATGCTGAGAATAGGTGCTGCTGTTTGGGGTTTGGGAACCTGTGAGACATTTTAGGAAAGTCTGTGATGTGAGCCAAAACAGGATGTATAGGAAGGCTGCAGAAAAAGGTTCACACCAGCCTGCAAGCTGGGAGGGGCAGGGCCTCAGGGAATCACCAGAGCAGAATGAATGGTGTTAGCCAAGTTAACAGAAAGCTCAGATTTGGTGCCTACCTGTACCTGCCAGCTCTGTGGGGTTAAGGTTCAACAAAGGGAATGCTCCTTGATTGCCTGCCTCTGGTGGCCAGGGGGCTTGCATTCCTGGGTCCCACAGCACTATAATAATCAGAAAGACAGTTCTTGGCAGGCTAGCACGCCCTCTCCAGGGCACTACACAAACAGCAGACTAAAACTATTTCTTTGTCCTGGAGCTCCAGCCTGAGGGGCAAACTTCATGTTTGCTATGCATTTAGAAGGTATGGATGTGCTCTCAGGGAACATAAGCTGGTGGGTGCCATCTTTGACTCCCTGGTTCACTATAGCTTCTGGTCCCAAAGGAGCTCACTATAGCTCCTTTGGGTAAGCCCCCAAAGGAGCTTACACACTAGTCTGAAGCCCCAGTTTTTGAAACTGTCATCCTAGCAACACCTCCAGATTGTCTGGGCTGGAGACCAGCAGTTCTTATGATTGTGGTCCCACAAGACCATATATATTTGCATACTTTAAAAGCTGATGCGTAAAGGTCTGGCTTTCAATCTGCCTGAAACTAGGTGCTGAATAAGATCTCTCCCTTTAGAATACTGACAAATCTTGGTACACCCTCAACAACTGGGACTTATCAAGAATAAATCAGGCTGCTTAAACAGTCACAAAGTTTTAAGAGACAACCAAAGCTAGAACTAGGTTGAAAGATAAAATTCATCTCCTACACAAGGACACTCCTTCAAGACTGGGAGAGATAGCTGCTAATACACAGAAACAAATGCAAAAAGTCATGCTAAATAAAGAAGCAGAGGAATGTATTCCAAATTTCAAAAAAAAAAAAAGACAAAACCTCAGGAAAAAAGATCCATGAACAGAGATAAGTAACTTATGTGATAAACACAGTGAGATCTTCAACAAAGAGAGGAAATAGAACAAAGCAACAAACAGAAGTAATAGAGTTGAAGAACACAAGAAGTGAACTGAGAGCTGCACTAGAAAGGCAGGACAGCAGGCTAGATGGGACAGAAGGAAGGATCATTGTTGTAAAACACAAGGGCAGTGTAACTCACTCAAACAGTACAGTAAAAAAGGAAAATAATTTTTTAAAAGTAGAGATAGGTTGAGATCTATGGAACAACATCAAGGAGAATAAATTTTAATTATTGGGGTCCCATAAGAATAAAGAGAAAGCTGTGGAAAACTTATTTAAAGTAATAATGGCTGAACACTTTCCCTGAAGAAGGAAACAGAAATCCAGATCTAGGAAGCCCTGAGAGTTTCAAATAAGATGAACCAAAAAGATCCATACCAAAACACATTATAATTAAAATGTCAACAGTTAAATACAAAAAGGAAATCTCAAAAGCAGCACCAGAAAATAAACTTATTACATGCAAGGGAACACCCATAAGACTACCAGCAGAAACTTGGCAAGACAGAAGTGAGTGGCATGATATATTCAAAGTGCTACAAGAAAAAAAAATTTCAACCAAGAATATTCTACCCAGAAAAGTTATTCAGAATTGAAGAAAAATGTTACAAAAAAGCAAAAGCTAAAGGAGTTCATTAAAACTAAACCAACCTTACAAGAAATGTTAAGGAAACTTCTTTTAGCTATAAAGAAAGGGCATTAATTAGTAATAAGAAAACAAAAAATATATATAAATATCTAATTGGTAAAGGTAAATATATATGTATATGTGTACATATATATGTATGTAGATAGTGGATTAATCACTTAGAAATCTAGTACAAAGGCTAAAAGACAAAAGCAGTAAAAATAACTATAACTAAAGTAATCAGTTGAAGGGTACACGAAGCACAAAGATGTACAATGTGACACCAAAAACATAAAACGGGGTGGAGGAGTAAACACGTGGAATTTTAAAATGCATTCCAACTTCAGTGGCTACCAACTTATATATATAAGCATATATATATATGCTGTTATATAGGCTGTTATATGTGAACCTCATGGTAAGGACAAAAAAAAACCCATAGTAGATACACAAAAGAAAATAAGACGGAAATCTAAGTGTAACAGTAAGGAAAGTAATCAAAGAACAAGGGAAGCGAGCAAGAGGAGAAAGAAACAGAAAGTGAAAAACAGGCAGAAAGCATTTTTAATGGCAATAAGTACATATCCATCAATAATTACATAAAATATAAATGGACTAAATTCTCCCAACAAAAGCCGAAGAATGGCTGAATGGAATTTTTTTGAAAGACTCTCTTTAGATGTCAAGACACACACAGATTGAAAGTGAAGAGATGGAAAAAATGTTCCACACAAATGGAAACCGAAAGAAAACTGGGTTAGCTATACTTACATCAGACAAAATATACTACAGGGGTGTCCAGCCTTTTGGCATCTCTGGGCCACACTAGAAGAGTTGTCTTGGGCCACACATTAAATACATTGTGGCCTGTAATCACAAAAACAATCTCATAATGTTGTGAGTACATTACGAGTTTGTGTTGGGATGCATTCACAGCCACCCTTGGCTACACATAGCCCGTGGCTTACAGGTAGGACATCCTTGCTTTAAAACAAAGACTGTAATAAAATAAAAAGAAAGGCCTTATGTAATGATAAAGGGGTCAATCCAAAAGAGGATGTAACATTTGTAAATATTAATTCACCCCAAATAGGTGCACCTAAGCACATAAAGTGAATACTAACAGACCTAAAGGGAGAAAACAACAGTGACACAATAGCAGTAGGGGTTTTAATACCCCTCTCAAATCAATGGATAGATCATCCAGACAGATAACCAATAAAAAAATTAGCCTTAAATGACATTAAATCATATAAACCTAGAAGATACACACAGAACATTCCATCCAAAAATAGCAGAATATACATTCTCCTCAAGTGTACATGAAACATTCTCCAGGATAGACCATGTTAGGCCACAAAACATGTCTCAATAATTAAATAAGATTAAATCATATCAAGTATTTTTTCTGACCACAGTGGTATAAAATTAGATATCAATTATAAGAAGAAAAATGGAAAAATCACACAGATGTGGAGATTAAACAATGTGCTGCTGAACAGCTAATAGGTAAACTAAGAAATCAAAGTAGAAGTCAAAGTATACCTTGAGACAAATAAAAATGGAAATACAACTTACCAAAATCTGTGGGGTACAGCAAAAGCAGTCATAAGAGGAAAATTCATAGCAATACAGGCTCACCACAAGAAACAAGAAAAATCTCAAATAAACAATCTAACTTTACATCTCAAGAAACTAGAAAAAGAACAAACACAAGAAAGAAATAACAAAGATCAGAGAGAAAATAAATGAAATAGAGACTAAAAGGACAATAGAAATGATCAATAAAACTAAGAGCTCTTTCTTTAAAAAAGCAAACCAATTTGACAAATGTTTAGCTGAACTCTTGAGCAAAAAAAGGGAGTTCAAATGAAAAACTCATACATGAAAGAAGATTCAATACCTAGCCTTCTCAAACTCTTCAAAAGAAAAAAACGGAAGAGAAGCGAATACTTCCAAACTCATTTTATAAGGCCAGTATTACCTTGATTCCAAAACCAGAGGAGGACACCACAAAAACAAAGAAACTTACAGGCCAATATCCCTGATGATCACATGCAAAAATCCTAAATGAATATCAGCGAACCAAATTAAATAATACATTAAAAAGATTATACAACGTGAACAAATTGTACTCATTCCAGGAATGCAAAAATCATTCAACATCAGCAAATCAAGCACTGTGACACACCACAGTAACAAAATCAAGGGTAAAAATCACACACAATCATCTCAATTAATGCAAAAAAAATACATTTGGGAAAATTCAACATCCATTTACAATAAAAATTCTTAACAAAGTAGGTATAACGAGAACAAACCTCAACATAAAAAAAGGCCATATAAAACAGACCTACAGCTAATATCATACCTAATGGTGAAAAACTGAAAGTATTTCCTCTAAAATAAGAAACAAGAAAAATTGCCCATTCTTGCCACTTTTATTCAACATAGCATTGGAAGTCCTAACAAGAAAAGTAACAGGCATCCAAATTGGAAAGTAAGAAGTAAAACTCATTGATGACATGATTTTATATATAGAAAACCCTAAAGATACCACACACACACACACACAAATAAACCTGTTTTCTTTTGAATAAGCAAATTCAGGAAAGTTACAGGGTACAAAATCAACATGGAAAAATATATCAGAAGGATATTAAGAAAACTATGTAATTACAATTACATCAAGAGAATAAATTTGCTAAAAAAATAATTTTAACAAAGGAGGTGAAAGACCCGTATGCTGAAAACCATAACACACTGCTGAAAGAAACTGAAGAAGACACAAATAAATGGAAAGATATTCCATACTCATGGATTAGAAGAAGTAATATTGTTAAAATATTCATATTGCCTAAAGCAATCTACAAATTCAATGCAATCCCTATCAAAATCCCAATAGCATTTTTTTCACAGATATAGAGCTAAGAATCCTAAAATTTGAATGGAAGTATGGAAACCTTAAACAGAGAAAGCAATCTTAAGAAGAACAAAGCTTGAAACACCATGTTCCCTGATATCAAAGTATATGAATAAAGCTGTAGCAATCAAGGCAGCATGGTATGGACATAAAAACAGACACATAGATGAATGAAATAGAATAAAAATCCCAGAAATAAACCCATGCACATATGGTCAATTAATTTACAACAAATGAGGCAAGAATATACAATAGGAAAAGGACAGTCTCTTCAATTAATGGTGTTGGAAAAACTGGATAGCCACAGCCTATCATCATATGACAAAGTATCGCAACCTATTTCCTTGTGATCTTCCTGGCAGTAAAATCCTCACTTGTCAGATCACAAAAAGGCTAGAAAAAACCTTTCCAGCCTAAGTGGTCTGTATTATTGAGGCTAAACCCACTGGGGAGAACAGAGCCACAAACACACAAATGTGCTTCCCCCACTCTTCCACCCACCAAACCTTTTCCACCCTTCTTGGAGGACCCTGGTAGAGGCAGCTAAATTAACTTAGAGTGGCTCTGCCAGTGGCTTCTGGCTACAGAAAAGCAGTGCTGGGAACAAACAGGTCAGAAGACCATAGCCCACCACTTCCAATCCATGGGAAAGGTGCCCTGAGACCAAGACCACTGGCTCATAAAGGGGACACCCACCTCTTCAGGGAGTACGGGGTCTTTTCCATGGCCAAGGTGACACTGCCCCACAGAGATCCCAGAAGTTCCAGTAGTGCAGGTAAAAAAATAAAAATAGAAACTTGCCTACTAGAAAACAAAAGATTCTGCGTATCACTCTGCTAAACACTAAAACCTCAAATACTTTAAAAATATTAAAAAAGATTTCATTCCCACAAATGATCAGGCAGATAAATAATCCATGAAGCACATTAATAGCCAAGGAACTCAAGGAACTAAGGGAATTCAGAAAGAAAATAAAAAATATACAGAAAAGAAAGGTAAAGACTAGGAAGACTGTGATTGAAATGATAGAATTCAAGACTGCAGTTTTGAGAACATAAAAGCGGACGGGGAAAGGACCGAACCTGCACAGGTGGACGGAGACAAGATGCAATTTGAAGAAAAAGGACTATTGTACATATGAAATGTTCTTCTGCATAAACCCCACGGTAACCACAAAAAAAAATCTAGAACTGAGACACATAACATAAAAAAGAAACAAAAATACCATAGACTATCACCAAGTTAAAATAACACAGAGAAACATACGATAAAAGAAAATAGAGACACAGAACTACCAGAAAAGATAAAATGGCTATAGGAAACTTTCATATATAATTAATTACTTTAAATGTAAATGACTGAACTAACTAATTAAAAGGCACAGAGTAGTGATGGATCAAAAAACAAAACCCAACTATATGCCACTTTCAGGAGACACGTCCTAGCGGTAAGGACAAACATAAACTCAAAGTGAAGGGGTAGAAAATAATATTCCAAGCAAATGGCATCCAGAGAAAAGTGGGTGTAGCCATACTTACCAGGTGTGTCCGCAAAAAGTACAACCATGTTAATATAATGAGAACGGTTTGTGTGACATTTATGTAACCTGGAAGCCAAGGACAGTGGACTGGAATGCACGTTTGTGAACAATAACCACTTCACTGTACTAGTCAGTGGGGGTTATTGAGTGAGCCTATGTACTGTGTGGCTGTCACATTCAAAATGACTGAATGAGTAGAGCAACAAATCTACATGAAATTTTGCATTAAGCTTGAACATTCCTCCGCAGAAACTATTTGGATGATTCAGAAGGCTGCAGCTATGGGCAGCTGGTGATTGGCAGCTTCATCATGACAAGGCACCCACTCATGCATCATGTCTCGTGTAGAGTTTTTTGATGAAACATCAAATCACTTGGGTGACTCAGCCCCTCTACAGTCCAGATTTGGCGCCTTGTGACTTCTGGGTTTTCCCAAAACTAAAATCACCTTTGAAAGGGAAGAGATTTCAGACCATTGATGAGATTTAGGAAAATGTGACGAGGCAGCTGATAGTGAATGGGAGAACTGTGTGAGGTCCCAAGTGCTTATTTTTAAAGGGGACTGAGGTGTCATTGTCCTATGCACAATGTGTCTTGTATCTTGTGTCTCCTTCAATCAAAGTCTCTATTTTTCATATTACATGGCTGGATACATTTGGACAGCCTTCATATATCAGACAAAATTTCAAGATTAAAAAGGTAACAAGAGGCAAAGATGGATATTTTATAATGATAAAACACTTCATATATATGCACCCAACCTGGCACCAAAATGTATAAAGCAACTAACAGAATTAAAAGGAGAAACTGATAAAAATACAATTATAGGGGGCCTAAATACCCCATCGGTAGCAATGGATAGATCACCCAAATAGAAAATCAGTGAAGAAATATCAGCCTTAAATGACACATCTGACCAAATAAATATAATCAGTATTTACAGAACTTTTCATCTCAGAACACCAGAATACACATTCTTTTCTAGTGCACATAGAATGTTCAAGAACAGACCATATGTTGGAGCACAAAGCTAGCCTCAACAAATGTAAGAAGGTTGGAATCACACCAAGTGTATTCATCAACCACAATGCTTTGAAATTGGAAAGCAATTGCAAAAGAGAAAGCTGAAAAAAACACCAATATGTGGTGATTGAGAAACTTGATACTAAACAATAACTGTCAAAGAAGAAATCAAAAGATATGTAGAGACAAACAAGAATGATAATATGATATATCAAAATTTTGGGGATGTAGCAAAAGTAGTAATAAGAGGAAAGTTTATAGCATTACAAGCCTACCTCAAGAAAGAACAAAAACATCTCAAATAAACAACCTAATATTTCACCTTAAAGAACAAGAAAAAGAACAAATAAAGTCCAAAGTAAGTAGAAGAAAGGGAATAATAAAAATTAGAGCAGAATTAAGTGAAACAGAAAACTAAGAGACAACATAACCAATGCAACAAAGAGCTTATTCTTCGAAAAGACTGACAAACCTCTGGCTAGACTCACTGAGGGAAAAAAGAGAAAAGATTCAAATAAACAAAATCAGAAATGAAAAAGAAGTTACCACAGACACCACAGAAATACAAAGAACTGTATAATATATTATGAAAGTCTACATGTCACCAAATTCGATAACCTAGAAGAAATGGGTAAGTTCTTAGAAATATATAACCTTCCTGCAGTAAATCACGAAGAACTAGAAAATGTAAATAGACAGATAAACAATAAGGAAATTGAAACAGTCATCAAACCCTCTCGAAAAGTAAAAGTCGGGGACCAGATGACTTCACTAGTGAATTCTACCAAACATTCAGAGATTAAACACCTATCCTTCTCAAACTCTTCCACAAAACTGAAGAAGAAGTGATACTTCCTAACTTATTTTAGAGACCAACATTATCTTGATACAAAAGCCTGGCAAGGACCACACACACACATACACAAATTACACACCAATATGTCTGATGAATATAGATACACAAATTCTAAATGAATGCTAGCAAACTGAACACAACAATGACTTAAAAAGACCATCAAATGGGGGGTCATTCCAGGGGCACAAGATTATCTAATATAATCAAATAGATCAATATGATATATTACATTATCAAAATAAAGTATAAAAATCATATGATCAGTACTTCCAGCCAAGATGGAGGTGTAGGTAGATACACTGTGCCTCCTCACACAACCAGAAGAATGACAACAACAAACCGAAAAACAAAAACAACCAGAACTGCCAGAAAATCCAAATGAATGAACTCCAACAACCAAGGAGTTAAAGGAACATTCATCCAGACCAGCAGGAGGGACAGAGACAGGCAGCTGGGGCAGAGAGGACACATGGCAAGGCAGCAGCTGGCAAACAGGGTGATCCCACATTTGAGTGTGGATAAACTGGGAGGAAGAACTGGGGAACGAGTTAGACCACACAACCCACGGTTCCAGTGTGGGGAAAGAAAGCCGCAAAACCTCTGATTGAAAACACCTGTGGGGGTTGCAGTGGTGGGAGAAACTCCCAGCCTTACAGGAGAGTTCATTGGAGAGACCCACAGGGTCCTAGAATGTACACAAACCCACCCAGGAGTCAGCACCAGGAGGGTCCAATTTGCTTGTGAGTAGCAGAGGAAGTGACTGAAAGCAGCAGAGAGACAGGCAAGTGGCACTGGTCCTCAGACACCTCCCCAACATACAGCCCACCATGGAGTGACGTGGTTTGTACCCTCTCCACACAACTATCTAAGGCTACACCCCTTACTATGTGACAGGCGCACTGAGACAAAAAAACACGACCCAGATGAATGGAAGAACAGATCAAAGCTCCAGATAAAATACAACTAAGCAATGAATAGATAGCCAACCTTCAGATGCAGAGTTCAAAACACTGGTAGTCAGGAAGCTCACAGAGATTGTTGAGTATGGTTGCACAAGTGAGGAAAAAGTGAAGGCTATGAAAAGTGAAATAAAGGAAAATGTATATGGAACCAACAGTGACAGGAAGGAAACCTGGACTCAAATCAATGATTTGGAACAAGAGGAAGAAAAAGAAAAACAACATTCAACCAAAACAGAATGAAGAAACAAGAATTCAAAAAAATGACAAGAGGCTTAGGAACCTCCAGGATAACTTTAAAAGCTTT
Source organism: Tonatia bakeri (assembly GCA_004024845.1). NCBI lineage: Eukaryota > Metazoa > Chordata > Mammalia > Chiroptera > Phyllostomidae > Tonatia > Tonatia bakeri. Next base: position 5,599 of record PVIA01001546.1, on the reverse strand, counting down.
AACATCCAAATTACTGGGGTGTCAGAGGGAGAAGAGGAAGAGCAAGAAATGGAAAAGTTATTTGAAAAAATAATGAAGGAGAACTTCCCCAATCTGGTAAAGGAAATAGATTTCCAGGAAGCCCAGGAAGCTCACAGAGTACCAAAGAAGTTGGACCCAAGGAGGAACACACCAAGGCACATTATAATTACACTACCCAAGATTAAAGATAAGAAGAGAATCTTAAAAGTAGCCAGAGAAAAAGAGACAGTTACCTACAAAGGAGTTCTCATCAGACTATCAGCTGATTTCTCAAAAGAAATCTTATAGGCAAGAAGGAGCTGGAAAGAAGTATTTGAAGTCATGAAAGGCAAGGACCTACGTCCAAGATGACTCTATCCAGCAAAGCTATCATTTAGAATAGAAGGATAGATCAAGTGCTTCCCAGATAAGGTCAAGTTAAAGAAGTTCATCGTTACCAAGTCCTTATTATATGAAATGTTAAAGGGACTTAGAAAAAGATAAAAATTATGAAAAGTAAAGTGACAAAAAAAACTCACAATTATCAACAACTGAACCTAAAAAACCCCCCACAAAAACAAAAACAAACTAAGCAAACAACTAGAACAAGAACAGAATCACAGAAATGGAGATCACTTGGAGGGTTATCAGTGGAGAAGGGGGAATGGGGAAAATGTACAGGGAATAAGAAGCATAAATGGTAGGTACAATATAGACAGGGGGAGGTTAAGAGCAGTATAAGAAATGTAGAAGCCAAATAACTTATATGTACAACCCATGGACAAAAACTAAGGAGGGGGAATGTGGGTGGGAGGGGGGATGCTGGGCAGAGGGGAATAAAGGGTGGAAAATGGGACAACTATAATAGCATAACCAATAAAATATATTTAAAAATATCATATGACCATATCAATAGATACAAAAAAAAACATTCAACAAGATAAACATCCACTTATGGTTAAAACATTGAATAAAATGGGTATGGAAGGAAAGTACCCCAACATAAGAAAGGCCATATGTGACAGACCCTCAGCTAACATACTCAATGGTGAAAAACGGGAAGTTTTCCCTCTAAGATAAGCAACAAGACAAGGATGGCCACTCTCACGACTGTTATTCAATATAGTACTAGAAGTCCTAGCCAGAGCAATCAGGCAAGACAAAGAAATAAAAGTAATCCAAGCTGGGAATAAAGAAGTAAAATTGTTGCTTTTTGCAAATGACATGATTCTTTTTTTAGAAAATCCTAAAGACTCCATCAAAAAGCTATTATCAATATAAACAATAAACAAATACAATGAAGTTGCAGGATACAAAATCAATTTACAAAAATCCATTGCATTCCTATACTAACAGCAAAATACAAACAACAACAACAGCAACAACAATTCCACTTGCAATGGCAGCAAAAAGAATAAAATACCAAGGAAAAACCTTAACAAAGGAAGTGAAGAACCTGTACACCAGTAACTACAACACATTGATGAAAGAAAGTAAAGACAAAAAAGGACATGGAAAGATATTCCATGTTTATGGATTGGAAGAATCAACATAATTAAAATTCCATACTACCCAAATTAGTAAACAGATTTAATGCAAACCCCATCAAAATAACAATGGCATTTTTCACAGAAGTAAAACAAAAGAATCCTTGAATTTCTACAGATCCACAAAACACCTCAAATAGCCAAAGTAATCCTGAGAAAAAAAGAACAAAGCCAGAAGTATGACACTCCATGATTTCAGATTATATTACAAAGCTACAATAATCAAAGCAGCATGGTATTTGGAGAAAAACAGACACATAGACCAATGAAACAGAATTAACAGTTCAGAAATAAACCCACGTGTATATGGACTACTGATAAAAGAGACAAAAACATATGCAGAAGAAACAAAATCCTCTTCAAGAAATGGTGCTGGGAAAAACTGAAAAGCCACATGAAAAGAATGAAACTAGACTGCTATTTGATATCATACACAAAAATGAACTAAAAATGAATCAAAGACCTAAACACAGAAGAAATCATAGGTATGAAACTTATGAAGTTGGTCTCAGAGAAGATTTTATTACCTAGACCCAAAGGCACGCAAAGTCAAAGTTAAAATAAATGAATGGGACTACACCAAGCTAAAAAGCTTCTGCACAGAAAGAAAAAGAAAAATCAACAAAAGAAAAAGGCAATCAACCAATGGGTGGAGATATTTGCAAAAAAAAACTGCAATAATGGTCAAATGTCCAAAATATATAATAATCTCACATAACTAAACGGAAAAAAAATACTAACAATCCTATGTAAAAATGGTCAGAGACCCTGAACAGACACTTTCTCCAAAAAGACATACAAATGGCTATCAGATATTTGAAAAGATGTTTAACTTCACTAGCTATTAGGGAAATTCAAATAAAAACCATAATGAGATACTCCCTCACATCTGTTAGAAAGTATATTATCAATAAGACAAGAGACAACAAGTGTTGGAGAAAAAGGAACCATCATACACTGCTGATGGGAATGTAAGTTGATACAATCACTATGAAAAACAAAGGGGAGGTTCCTCAAAAAATTAAGATTAGAGCTACCATATGACTCAGCAATCCCTCTTCTGGGTATCTATCTACCTGAAAATTTTGAAAACACTTATTTGTAAGGATATATGTACCCCTATGTTTATGGTAGCCAAGACATGGAAACAACCTAAGTGTCCTTTGATGGATGATTGGATGAAAAAGACATGATACATATATTGTATACATATATATACACATATACACAAGGATATACATACACACATATATAATGGGATACTACTCACTCATAAGAAAGGTGAAATACTGCTATGTGCAACAACATGAATGGATCTTAGGATCATGCTAGGTAAAATAAGATGGAAAAGGACACAAACCATGTGATTTCACTTCTATGTACAACATAAAACAACGCAACAAACAACCAGACTCATAGACACAGACAGCAGTATGGTGGCTACCAGAGGCGAAGTGGGGGAGGATGGAGAGGGTGACAGGGATCAGATACATGGTGATGGAAGGAGATTATTTGACCATGAGTGCTGAGCACAATATGCAGGTGATATATTATGTAACTATACACTTAAAATTTAAATAATATTACTAACAAATGTCACCCCAATAAAGTTAAAAAATAAAAAATATTCTTTAAAAAGAGGATGGAATGAAGACATTTTCCGATAGTGAAAGCTGGGGGTGATTCGCCAGCACAGACCTACGACACAGAAATGCTCGAGGCAATGACAGTGGAAGGCAGTGTGACTCTACAGAAAGGAATGGAGAGCACCAGAAATGGTAATGGGTGGGTAACAAAAAGACTGCTTTATTTTTTCTCATAACTTACTTTAAAGACAACTGGCTGTTTAAGGCAAAAAATATTGACACTGTGTGGTGGGGTTTATAATACCTGTGTAAGTGGAAGGTGGGTAGCAATCATACAGGATGGGGCTGGGTAAACAAAATTATGCTGTTGTGAGGTTATTACAAATTTGACTGTACACTTAAAATGCATAAACTTTACCGAATGTGAATAGAACTTCAATAAGGTTGATTGTTTAAAAAATCAAGTGTAAAAATTTCCCTGCCTCGAGTCAATCCAACTTGCAGCCTGAGACAGGTAGAAAGGAAGTTGTACCCACATGAATATTAATATCTAACATTTGCTGAATGCTTCTTATGTGTTGAGCACAATTCTAAATGCTTTATAAGCACTTAGTTATTTAATCCTTACAACAACTCCATGAGGTAAGCGCAATTTTAACCAGGATTTATAGGGCAGAAAACTAAGGCACACAGCTAACAATTGGACTCCACTACCTATGTCCTCAACCACTAGTTGTCATGAATCAGTGAGAGGGAACAAACCACAAACAACAGGTTCATGGGGCTCATGCTCTGCATATTGATGATCTCATGGGACACTGGCCTCACTGTCTCTTCGTTTCCTCTCCCCTCTTTTTTCTCTGCAGCATTATAAAGCATGGGTCACTTGTAAGCCTAAATGGCCTTTAACATTGCCATTATTTTAAATTTACAGCAACCTTGCTGCTGGCTGTTATTTTGTGTTTGGGAATCTTTGGGGGAGGGCCAGGCACAAAGGAGAATCCATCATGGAGCTTCCTGAATTGAAGAAGCTCTACCTTCCTTAGTGAGTACTACCACCTGCCACAGGCCTGGGTGCATGGTCAGTGCTCAATAAATGTTGCTCACTTACTATGTGACGTATTCTCCCACCTCTGGACTGATTGCTACTGTACTGGGGAGCTGCAAGTGTGAAGGCATTTGTCAAAGGTCACACCTTACCCATAACTACATCTAGAATTACTGATTTAACAATTCTCAGATCACTGCTGTTCTCTGTTGTTGAAGCACAGAATGATACTGCTCAGAATATTTTCCTCAAATGAGGAAATGGGGTCAGAGGTCAAAAGGGAAGGTCACACTAAGGCCAGACTTAGAGCAATGGTCTCCTTAGCTGCAGGCCCAGAGCACCTCCCCCAACAAAACAAATCCCTCAGGTGACAGTAGTACCATTTCTCGTCAGTCCCTGTGGCAAAGGGGTTCATGGACACTCAAAACGTAAAGGAACCAACACCGGAACCATTAACTGTCCTCACTCTCTAAAGCCAGATGGGCACCCTACTAAGAGAGCTGTGTGCTCCTCCTAACAGCAGGGGTCAGAGTGCTGAAGGGTATATCCCGGACCTGGAAAAGAGTCTGAGCCCTTTTCCAATTACTCCATTACCCCGTCTTTATTACTGTTGAAGAAGCACTTGAGATTGTATTTGCCTGTCTATAAATTAGGGACAACGTCCCTGCCTTCCTGTACCATGAGGCTGATTAATCAATGAATAAAGCTCTTGGAGTCTGAAAGCCTGGCACTGATGCTGTATAGTGCTTTTGGTTGGTGATAACCCTAACATTCATCACCACCTGCATTCCATTCTCAAATCAAAATGGGACCTTTTCATCACTGGGAGAAATGTCTGTGCACTTTAGTAAATTTGCAAAGTTATTGTGTGATGGAATGCATTCTTCATCATTATTATTTTGTAAGCTGTTATATGTAGAACACCACATAATAGAGACTTTCCCAGTGTAGTCACATTCTGTTATTGATATTCAATAACTTCTCAGTAGAACTCCAGGCAGCAAGACTGGAACTTTTGAAACATGCTCATTGTTTAAGTGAGCTAGCTTTGCTGCATCTGGGTCATCCACCTTTCTTTTCTGTCTACCGCATGCTGTGGCTCATCGCAATCCATAAAGTCTCTCTTCAAGAGGTGGATTGAAAAGAGGCATTGTTGCCACACCATAAACACAAGGAACCTGAACAGATCAAGTTAAGAAACAGAGGTTAACAAGAAGAATCTCAGAAACAATGAGAAGACAAAGAAACAATCCGCAAATGAAGGGAAAGGAGGAAGCCTCAGAAGGAATGCTAAATGAAATAGAGGCAACTCAACTATCAGATATTGAGTTCAAAACAATGATTATAAGGAAGTTCAACGAGCTCACAATGAGCTTCCAGAAACTACAGGGAAGCTACACTGAGCTCACTGCAAACTA